>JABUQX010070879.1:0-41950 GCA_015478945.1 Trachelipus rathkii
ATATACACATTACTCCTCCAGTTGGCATTTCCTACTACTTATATATCACCTATGCATCATCCATTTCCTATTTTCAATAATATAAACAATATACATATAAGCCTATTAAATTAATTTATAAACTCATTTATACTCAGATATATATTGTTATCTGAGAGTATATAGACCAGGTGTAGATGTGCTCATGTGAGTATCACTCTTATACTATGGCTATTTTATTAATTATATTGTATTATATATATAATATATGGTATGAGTTATAAATATAAGAATTAGAGATAAAACTTTGGCATCTTCAAGAACAATGTTTATAAAGACTACTCACTGAGATAAGTTAGTGAGGAATGCAAAAGAGTAGAGGGTGCAGTGTTTGCTTATTGCAATCTGATGAATTGGTTTTGAGTTTCCAGTGTCTATTTTGAATGAGAAGTTATGATAAGAGGATTGTTAGAGGGGGTTTGAAAGTAAATGTAGATAAAGTAAGGTGGTGGTAATGGGAGAGGTAAGCCAGGGTGTGAAATCACATTGGAATGGAGAGCAATTGGAATAGTATGCCAATGTTAAAAAATATATGATAATTATGAGTATAAGAGGAATGTCAGGCTCAATGAAACAAGAGAACGGAATGATGCAGAAGTTGTAGTAAAGAAGTAAGAAGTTGTGAAAGGGTAAGAGGTGTGGCTGAGATGCAATTAAAATCCTTGAGAATTAAATGGGACACGGCTCTTAAAACTATTTAATCTAAGTAAATCTATCCAAGTATTACCTATAATATTATTATGCAGAGGAGTTCCAATTTACTAATTATTTTTAAGTTAAAAAGTCTGACAAAAAGCTAAGTAGAGGGTATATTATATCGCAAATTGTGAGTAAGGGATATCTAGTTTGGAAAGGTACTAGTGGTTGGGTTGTGAGCGTGGCTAGGTATAAATATAGAAAGAATTGGATAATATAATGTAGGATAATGAATCATGTTAAGGTAGTAATTTGAAGAATGAATAAATAATTGAGGGAATGAATCATATTAGTGATATAGTAAATTGATAGAATGATATAAAATGAATTATAGATAATGTAACATAGTTAGGAATTGTAAGAATTGATAAAATAAGTAATGAAGGAGAAGGTATCAAAAACTTAAGAGGTACCAAGCAAACTAAGGTGAATCAAATACAAAGAAGGCTGCCAGGTAGCTTAAAATATAAAGAAGTTTACCAAGAAGTGTAAAAGCATCAGAAACAAAGAAATTTATTTGCCAAAAGGCGTAATGGTATCAAAAAATATGGAGAAGGTATCAAAAAATAAAGTAGGTGGTTAGGTAATAAAAAGATAAAGAATTAGATAAAATGAGGAATAGAACATATTAAAGGTTAAAAAAATTAGAATTTATAAAGAATTTAGAAATATAATTATTAAATATAATTATATTAGTTAGATGAGAAATAGAATACATGTTAGGGAAGTATGAGTTAAGAATTAGATATAAATTGAGGATGAACATATTGGCAAGAATTGGTCCACGCACCTCGCATAATGAAGCAATGAGAGAACATGTTACCGACGGTGAATCTCGATAGATTGGATATTATAGTGAGGGACGAAGAGATGAACATCCTAGGCGGGAAATTGAAGAATTGATACAAGATGTGAGAATGAAACCGTAGCTCTCTAGAGGAGCACACGCGAAAAGAACTTGAATGAGAAAGGAGAGATTATAGTGCGCGTATATTGAGAGAACTTGATAGAGAATGCATGGACATGAGAGAGGAGATTAGAGAAATTGTAAGAAAGTTGTGAAGTAAAATGAGGAGGATAGAACATGTTTAGATAGTAGGCGCGAATTGAAAGAATCTGATAAATATGAGGAAAAATGAAACATGTCATAGAGAAAAGCGAAGTTTTGAAGACCACCTTGAATAAAATTTGAGAGAAATGAACCACTCGTTCTGAGGCTTGCCAGGACTCCCCAGCGCGCTCGGAGAAGTCGCAAGGACTTCTGAGAAAACTATAGTACAAGTAAGCAATCGTTTAGGGTGCGAAGATTTAGCAGATGTGACGTAAATTGAATAATATCAAGGATAAGGAAAACTTGTAACAAATGAGAAGTGTATAGGTTGCCGAGCGAATTTAAGAGAGAGTGAGTTTTAATAGTATAAGAAGAAAAGTGCGAATAGACACGAGTAATAATCCGAGTTACTGACAGGAAATTTAAGAAGTGATTAATTAGGAATAACATGTTAGGGAATTGAAGAATTGATAAAATGAGGAATGAACATGTTAGGGAATTGAAGAATTGATAAAATGAGGAATGAACATGTTAGGGAATTGAAGAATTGATAAAATGAGGAATGAACATGTTAGGGAATTGTTTGGTGTGTAGGTAAAAAGGACGGAATGAACATGTTAGGGAACTTGAAGATGATAAAATGAGGAATGAAACTGTTTAGGGAATTGAAGAATTGATAAAATGAGGAATGAACATGTAAGGGAGTTGTGTTTGATAAAATGGAGGAAATGAACATGTTAGGGAATTGAAGAATTGATAAAATGAGGAATGAACATGTTAGGGAATTGAAGAATTGATAAAATGAGGAATGAACATGTTAGGGAATTGTTTGGTGTGAAGGTATAAATTAGAGAATTAAAGAGTTTAATAAGATAGTTTGATCATATGGAAAGGATTTATGATAGTCTGTTGGTTAAGCGGATGTATAGTGTTGAGTGTGCTGGTAATCAACCAGCTGGGAGACTGAAGATAAAGGTGGATTGACCCAGTAAAGGAGTGTCTTTAGGAAATGAATGAGAAATCGGCAGATGCTAGAGGAAAGGTGCATAATAGGAGTGAACTGCAGGGTTGTGTGAGGGACTGGCCTATGGGATGAGCCCAACACTGACAAGATATTACAGTGAGGGGGGGGGGGGCGGTCTGTCACGGTGTTGTGAAGTCTTAGAGGGATTTTTTTGGTTGCAATGTGCTCTCAACTTAAGGATATACATGAGAGAAAGGAGTGGGGGTTTCCTTTCATCATGCTCTTCTACTTAACTATCCTATTTCCGTGCATGTTACACACTCTACTCCCATTTGTGGGAAATGAACGGAGGATAAAGGAAAGGAAGGAAAGAAAGAAAAAAAGTAAGAACAACATATTTTTGGAAAGATAGTGCAGGAAATATGGCTGGATTTATGTGTAGTCATGTGGATGTTTATGGTTATAGGAGAAATAAGAAATTTGAACCACATATCGTGAAAAGTTTATGGAAAAACTAAATGATAACGAGGAAGAAAATTTTAAATATATCTTGAGTAAGGTAAAAGAGAGGTGAAGATTTGTTTGGATCAATTTTATTATATATATATAAAAAAATGAGGATACCAGAAGGTCGAAAGTATGTGTTGTATAAGGAAGAAATAAGTGAATACAGATCTTTAGTAGGCCCAATATAATAGGTGATAAAACAAACCAGGTCCGGAAAATACATCCAAGTGAGCAAGATCTGAGGGAATTGATAAAATAGGTAAAAAGAATGAAAAGTGATATGAGTAAATGATAAAATTATCGATTATTAAGTTCAGAAAATATTAGTAGAAATATGCTGATTCATCATTTGGGATCGATAGGGTGATAATGGAAGAATATAATAGGTCAGTCGAATTTTATCTTCAGTTGATAAGCAAGGAAAAATGCACAGTATGAAAGAAATTCGAGAAAAGTCAGGAAGATTACTAAATAGTGCACATGCACTTGGTTTTGGAGAAGCAACTGAGGGTCTCGTTCTAAACAGAAGTGATCTAGAAGTGAAAGCAGACGATGAGTTAAGAGTAGCAAAAGATTAAGAAAATAAAACATTGAAAACCATCAAGTGAAAGATGCTATATGGATAAGTAGTAAACTAAAAGTGGCAGAGTATGAGTCAGGAGTAGGAAAAGATTGAGAAAAAAAAACATTGAAAACCATCAAGTGAATGATGCTATATGGATAAGTAATAAATTATAAGTGGCAAAGTATGAAACTAATAATAGAAATATTCAACATTATGAAAGGGGGGGGAAGGAGAAAAACACTGAACAATTAAGAATGTTTGATAATGAGGATGAAGGGGGAAGAAAGAAAGGGTTAAGATCGATAAAAGTAACAATGATAAGTAAATGTATTCCCAGTTTATTAAAGAAATAGGACTTTGTATTTTGCAAATGATTAAATAAACGATATAACAGATGACTGTTATAACCCACACACCAGAACATCCAAAAGTATGCTTTCTATATATGTTATATAAAACACATATTGCTCTGTAAAAATATTAATTGGACAATAAAATAATATTTATGTAATATATGAAGTAAAGAATATAATGGATAAAAGTTATTAGGATAAAACCAAAGAAAAAGAAAACATTGGAAATATAATCTGTATCATGTTTATTTCTGATTGTTATTTGTATGGTGTTACCGAGTGGTGGTGTAGCCGAACAAAGTTTATAAGTACACAGAATATTTAGTAATATATATCTACGATTGGGTGAAGATTTTTTTTTTTTTGAGTTCTTGTACAAAATCGCCATTGCACACTGGGAAGCGACTATACTGTGCGGAAAACCAACAACAGGGACAACACCTATACAACGATACGTATGTACAATGTAGGTAATGTTAAGTCTTATAGAGCAAGTTCAATACTCTGAGAAAAGCAAAGACAGCAGCACTACAGAAATGAGAAGATTCCGACAGGAGATGACCCACTCATTGCGAGGGGTTCACACAGCACAACTTGTCATCTTGGGAGTCCTCTTTCCAGTATAACTGCCAACAGGTGATAACATCCTGCCGAAGACTGGAACAATAATCAGTGGCGGGAAGGTGTCCAAGTTGTAAGGCATCAGGGAGGGGGTAATCCATTTGTTGTTGGAATAATGGCAGTGTTAAAAGCTGCTCTGTCAGTCTGCTCATTTCCGGAAATACCCACATAAGGTAATACCTGACAAAATGTTAAATCTTTTTTCCGTGAATGGAGGCTATAAAGGAACTGTTGGACAGTAAAAACCAGTGTTCCTAATTGAACGGTCTTGAAGAACAGTTTTAGTCTGAGAAAATAGTGTAGCAGTTTTACGAATCGAGGCTATTAATTCAGACGTGAAATGTTGACAAACAAGGAGGGAGACTGTGGGACAGGGTGCAATGTCGAAATAGAGCTAATGCACCCACACCGTCAGTATACACCAGCACCGAATTTAAATGGAAGGAAAGATGAGAAAGGAATGAGGCTCTCAGTAGAGTAGAGCCAGGTGGTCCAGAGTCTTGGTTAGAGACAATCTGGGCGTCGGATACACCCACAACATACAAATATTATCATAGTCGTAAGGTAAAACAGACTTGAGAAGAATCTGATGATATTCAAAGATGGAAGCTGCAACCTGTGCAAACGGCCAGTGGGAGGGGTGAAGAGTCATAGCTGAAGGAGTAGATACAGGCAGCACATTAGATGTTCCCCGCAGAGACAAAGACATTATTCCGGTCTCAACCTCCAGACTCGCCTTTGGTGAAGACCGAAAGACCCCAGTCGTTATATGCAGACCCTCATTCTGAATGGGATCGAAAAGGCATAGGTAAGAGTGGAAGGTTTGTAAGTAGACAGCACCATCATACTCCAATTTAGATCGTATCATCGCAAGAAATAGGCGAAGAAGGGTCCTCCACTCAGCACCCCACGTTGTAGAAGAGGTAAAGTAAGAGATCTAAAGTGCTATGACAACTGGTTTTGAGATGGAGAATGTGAGGGAGGTACGAGAGACGGTCGTCCAGGCTCATAACCAAAAATAGCACCTGGGACTCTTGACGGAAGAGTGAGCATAAAAGGTTAATAGGTCTGCACCTGAGGGACAGCGTCACCCCTCTGACGGAACAGCATGACCTTCGTCTTCGCGGTTGAAAACAGCAAGTCCCTCGAATCAGACAACGATATAACTCTGTCAATAGTCAATAGTAGTTGAAGCTCCAAGCATGAAAAGCTGGCTCCAGAGACAAAGTGCCAGGTCGTCTACATAGAGGGATCAACGGATGAAATCAGGGATGTCAATCACGTCGATGAATGCATTTGCAACGAGCAGGAAACTCAAGACATTTCCCTGTGGTGCACATTCATCTCTGGTGAAATGTTGAGAAAGGGTTGTATCATTTCGAACCTGGAAAGATTTATTCAACATTCGGGTCCGGAAAAAAAGATGGAGCTGACCCCTTAAGCCCAGTGAATGAAGTTTCTGCAAATCCCCATCCTCCACGTACAGTTATGCACACTCTCAAGGTCCAAAAAGACTGAGAAGACAAATTTACCCTCCGAGAAAGCCTCGCGGATATCGTGGTTCAAAAGGAGAAGGGGGTCCAGTGTGGATAGATGTTTTCTGAACCCGACTGAAAAGCAGAAAAAGCGTGAAGCCGTCCATCGTGGGTACAAGACGAACATGAACCATTCTCTCCATGATTTTACACAGGAGGCACGTCAAAGAGTTTGGTCTATGGCCGTCCACGGAGGTTGGGTCCTTTCTAGGTTTAGGTGTGGGAACAGTATAAGACGTTAGCCATACAGGTGGGAAGATGCCTTCCACCTATATCTTGTTGTACAGGTCAAGAAGGAATGATGAGGCAGATGGATAAAGATGACGTATCCTCAGGAATTAAGATTCCTTCCGGTCCAGGCGCCCCATTTTTACATCTACCTAGGGCTTTCCGACCATGTAAAGAGGTGGTTATAACGGGGATCGTCTCCAGGAGGGACAGAGAAGTCGGGGTGCTGCACATGCGAGAAAACAGGTCGGAATGGCTCAAGGTACTGGGAGCCAATATAGCAGATTGCGAAATGGTACCCCAGCTCATCATCAACCAGGGAGGGGAAGAGATTACGTCGGACGCCTGGTGGTCATGTCGAAGTTCATTGGGCGGCTCTTTGTGGTGCTTTCGTAAATCTTTCATACGACCTTGTAAACTGATGGTAACGGTATGAACGAGTTGACGGTGGAGGCATAGTTCTTAAAAAAGTTTCCTGGTTTTCCCGTTAATATATCTTGAACATGCAGCAGCGGCTTTGAAAAGGATCAGATTGGATGGGGTAAACGTTAATTTGTAAGCTCCATATAGCTTTCGCTTTTCACTGACAACCAGAATAGACAGCAATCTGCGCCAAAGCTGCGGTGAGAGTTGCATAAAAAAATTGGGCGAAAGCATCTACAGGAGAGGGGAAACAAGTCAGTGGTGGGGAGGCATTACATAAGTGTAGTCTGGTGGATGTCCAATCTGGTCATACCTCCAACTAGTATACGACTGTTGTGGAGGGGCAGGGCTTTGAGATGAAAGAACCAGAGGGTAGTGATCCCTTCCACAGAGAAAAACTGATCTCTCCCATCATAAACGTCTACCACGAAGGAATGCGGGTTTCAAAACGTTCATAAGTAGGTAGACCTGTATTAAGACATCCCAGCGAGAACTTCTGCAGAGTTCTGTGAGCCATTCCGCCTTAAGAGAAGTCACAGAGTCTCGCCAAGATTAGTCTCCTAGGATGAGTATAGACGGTGGGAGACTCTGGAACAGGGTCAGAATGTTCTTTGTGTAATGAGAACTCAGAGCGAGGTAAATCGAACAAATCGTCTGCGGAGAGTATAGGTGAATACGGGCAGCCACCGCATGTAACTGGGAAGAAAGCGGTATTTGAATGTATGGGACAGATTCATGAAAGATGGTCCCTGCCTCGCCTACATAGAGGTTAGTTGGTGTTCTATATCTCGAGGGCTGCAGAAAGTTACGGCCTCGTAACTGCAATTCCTCAGGCATATGGGCCTTTGGACTATGCTCTTCAATTAGCCTAGCAAGTTTCTCAAAATTAGGAAAATATCCACGTCTGTTCCATTGTATAAATTTTGCCATGATGGAAGTGACTTAAATGATCAGTCAGCAGCACGATCAGTCACTATCGTTTTTACGTGGTTAGCGGTTTTAATATTAGCAAGATAGTTGTCTCGACGGAAAACAGGGTCCTGCGCGGAGGTGCCTCATATCCCGGTTTGAAGGGAAGATCCTGAAGAATGAAAACATGGGAAGCACCGCGAGGTGAAGAGGGTGCTTTAATAATATTCAATTGAGAACCCTCTTCAAAAAGACGAGCAAGATATTCTCATTATTCACTCCCAAACGATTGTCAGGCGGAGGTAGGGGATTGCCTTCTCCAGAGGGAAGGACATGATTCCACAGAAGGGGTAAAAAAGGTCTGGTCCAGTATTTGGGTAGAATTCTCCGAACTGGGGTAGGTAAAAGATGCAGGCTGTACCACTGGCAAAGGTGGAGCAAATGGGTGGGCATTCGAATGTAAAGGAGATGAGTGACGAGATAGAGTGGACCATAGGGGTGTCGTTCTTGGAAGCCTGGGGGCTTTTGCCCGAAGGCTACAACTGTGTTCTTCGTCCCAGGATGCCCATTTCTGAGGTGTAATCTCCAACTGACCACCAGTCTTCCCGAGAGGGAACTCCAAACTATGTCGACTCACATGTCATATTAACAGGAGAGTCCAGTGAAATCTCAGTCACTTGAATAAGGCTGTGCAGGGAAGGGTTTTAAAACTACGGGCACGTTCGCGCGGATTGACGGGCACGTTTTTACGAAGGAGAGCAATTCCCAGTTGGGCCAGCAGATGACTTTTGTTTTAGGAAATCGTCAGCAAAATACTTAAAAGAATAGGAACGTTGAGGAAGGGAGGGGGGGGGGCGACATGACTGGGAAGACAGCGGGAAGCCTTCGGCAATTGCACCAACGATGTCCAAGAAGAATCCGGCGCAGAACGCTTACAAAGACATTTGTCGAGGAAGATTGGAGTTAAAAGGTAGTTCCAGGGAGGCAGTAAACTTCGGAGAGGAAACAGAATTTCGTGCATTTTTGAGACGTGTGTTCCAGGGATTTATTAGAATTGGTCATATGGACCATGGCAGGAGAATTAGGGAGAAAGTTAAACTGGGGGGGAGAAATGCCTGGCAAAGTAGGAGGCGCAATATTTGGTCCAAGAATAGCATACGGATTTTGCCAAAGGGTGTGTTGTGCAGCCGGCATATAGGGGTCCACGGGTATTAGTTGTGGCACATACTGGCTTATTCGATGTGGCAGTAACAAAGGAAAGATGAAGATGTGAGAGCGTTTCCTATGCGTACAGAGTGGCTTCACAGCGATCCAATTTTGAGAAAGTGAATTGCTTCAATATCTCCTTTTTCAAAATGTACGAAGGACATTGAATAGAGGAAGAAGAATGCCTTCCTCGACAATTTGGACAAAATGGCGGGTCTTCATAAAAGGTGTGAAGTGTACTACCGCAATTTGGACAGATGGATTGAGGTGATCGACAACATTCTGAGACTGCCCAGTTTTTTGACATCAGAAACATCTCCGTGAATGTGGTATGTATGGGCGAACACAGTGAACAGTAAACCCAATTTTTACTTTAGATGGAGGAAATGGTACACTGAACGTAAGGAGGAGGCAGGGGTTCAACTCAGCCGGAAAATTCTTGTGCGGAGAGAACCTGTAAACATTGGTAACCGGAATATGGCATTTCTGAAAGTGAGAGAGAATATCGTCAGTTGCATTCGAACGAATCTCAGGAGCATATTACCGTGCCTTAAGACGTGTTACGAATACCATCAGGTGCTGAGATAATTGGTATACCACCTAAGCTTGACATTGAAGCTAATAATTGACCTCGAGACCTAAAGGCGGCACGAACAAAGAGGGAGTCATTCCTCATCGGGATCACAGCAGTGTTGGTTGCATGCAAAGCAGAATCGAGTGCTTCACCGAGGACAAGATGACTTCGTGAAGTAAGTGATCGCGATGTTAAGGAATTTAAGTAGAAAGTACAGAGGATATGTGTCAAAACCAGGGACACCCGGACGGGGATCCAAGAACGAGTAGTTTATTATAAGGTCGTTCGTGGTGCCTTACTTCGGATCCCCGTGAAAGTGGAGTCAGTCAATGTGAGGGGAGAAAACGTAGGTCGCATAGAAACCAACACCCCTCCCCCCCCTCTCTTGAACAATGGCGGAAGTCTTAGAAATACTAATTGGGAGTAAAGGAGGGCCCGAGGAACGATGTTGAGGATCGAATAACTATCTCGTTGACGAGGGCGTCTAAGCCCCTATTTTTTCTCTGGCCGAAGGGAAGTCAGGAAGGTTTCAGGGTGGGCACCCGACTCATATTGAATTTTGCCTTTCTTTAAAGCTTTATTCTTTTTATTTTTTTTCTCCTTTTAACATCTGTTCTGCAAACAAATAAACACGAATGACGAATATCAATATTATATAACCTGGAAGTGTAACCGCGGAAACCGCGCCGACCTTAATTAAGCACAGAATTCAAAACATCCCTTCCCGAAACCATACACACACTGTGTTTTGGAGCTATTGGTATGGCCTTGGAGAAGGCCCCCCGGAACTCTACGTCCGAACCCTAGGGTGATAAAGTAAAGGCCGTACACTACATGGTACGGTAAGCGTAGCCCAAGATTTAACTCAAGTGATGTAGAGCCTCTACAGTGGGTAGCAAAGGTTCGGGTTCCCTACAATAGGCAGCCCGAAAAAGGGCGAGAATAACCGGTGTCGGCATGTACCATAACCCACGAGATAAGGAGGGCAAGATGGACAAAGGACAGCGCAGGGGCAGCAGCTAAATAGCTACCATGTGGAGAGAGGGAATTAGGATTCAGCCCAGAAGAGAGAAATGAAGTACGTATGGTGTAGTACGTATTGGAAGGAGGTGGGATAAGGGAAAAACTGGGGAGAAAACAAACATAAAACATAATAATAACGATAACAATAAGTAAAATAATAATAATAATGACGAAAAAAATTATAGGAATGAAGAAAAACGAATAACTGATGGAAAAAAGACGTGAATGATAATAATAATAATAATAATAATAATAATAATAATAATAATGGAAAGGAATAATAATAATATAAAAAACCTGACGGGCAAATTTCGTGGGCACAAAGTGTCTGAGCCCCCAACCGACTACAACGAATGAACCTTTATGAGGGGGTGAAGATTATTAATTAAGCATGGTTGGAAAGATACTAATAACAAGGTGACTAGTCTTAAGAAATATGTGAGTGTGGAAGTTTGTAGATGGGAACTAAGCTCTGTTGTACTAGTTTTTCAATAACAACATAATTACCTCAATGAAGTTGGACTGGGTTGAGCACCAGGCGGTAACATAGGAGATTGCTGTCGCGAATGATGATCTGACCCTGGGCTTCTGTATCGATATTCTGATTCAGGTAAACCATTCTCTAAAGGCTGTCCTTGATGATGATTCCTTCTATCATGTGGAGAAGCGCCTCTCTCTCCACCTACCCTGCTTGGGGGATTACCTAACCCGCTATGTGAACTTCCTCCTATAAATAACAAAGATGTAGCAAATGAGTAAAATATAATTCATTGTGGACTAAGATTTGGTAAGAAATACATCTATTATGTAATCAAATACAATTTTAGAAATGCTAAGGCAATTATTTGTTTTAACATTATGCACTATTGTATACATTATATAACTCAAGAGTAATGAAGATTTAACTAGTAGGCAAAACTAAATCAAGGTTGGCAAAAAGCCATGGATTTTTGGCAAGGGTCAAATAGCCAATTAACCATAGCCAAAAATCCAAAAATCCAAAAATCCATGGCTTTTTGCCAACCCTGAAACTAATAGTAGTAGTAGTAGTAGACAATACTAAGAGTTAGTAGGAGTAGAATACCTCAAATATTATGGTATACTGGAATCAAAACTTTTGAGCAACCCCCTCCCCCCCTACACCCACCCCCAATCACTTCAAACCAAGCAAATCTGAATCAACAAAAATCTGACTGACGAAGGTTCGACGAAATTTCTTCCGTAAAAAAATAGGGTGATCGTTTTCCTGACATTCGCACCAAGTAGAATCTGAATCAATCAAGCTCAATCAAAATATTAAGAAAAAAATCTATACTATGCTCAGATTGATTTGGATCCATTCTATATTCAAAATAATATATAAAAAAAATCTATACTATGCTCGGATTGATTTGGACCCCATTTGGGGTGAAAAGGGCCCCTAAGGACAACAGATTTACTCATGACAACTATTATATTCCCAAACGGTAACAATTCATGATAAATGCTAAGAAGAATAAACTATTGACAGTTACGCTGGTGAGTCTGTTTGATTTTATAGAAAGAATAGTTTTATTATACAGGAAAGAGGATTTAAGTATTATAAAGTTTTTAAATTGTTACATTTTCGTTCAGATTACATATAATTAATGGTACGACAATCTTTCACTATTGTATGTATATTGTAAGTAAGCAAAAAATATTTTTATAGTAAATAATATGGAAAAAATATATATATATATATATATATATTATATAATATATAATTATAAAATAATAATAATATATATATATATATATAATATATATATAAAGCAAGATTTAAGACCATGCAACCAGAACCTATAATACAGCAAACTACTTCACTCACACTCGCTAATATAAGCACAAACATTTCCACACAATACATTCTTTACACTACCACAATCATTTGTCAACAAGTAACCTCCCCTTTTACTTCTTTATCATAACTTGACAATCACAGTACTTTCCGAAACTGTCAATCAGCAAAGAATAGATAGCTCTACTCTAGGAGGAGTACTACTATAGGTAATTACTACCTAGGACCCGGACAAGGGATCGAACCCTTCCCCATTTGATTTGTGACTTAAGTTGTTCAGCATAAATTAAATATAAAATATATTTTACCACAAAAAATGTAGCTTAATTCGCTTTTCAAATACCCTTTCCTAAAGGAACCATTGCGTAGTGAAATGAGGGACACAATTTCAAGTGTTTGGGTACGGGGTGTGTGTGAAGAAAAAAACATTAACAGCATTTTTAGCACACACACACTGAACTTTCCTATCTTTATATATATCCTATTGGAGTAGGAATATACATGAAAAACTTGCTTCTTCTATCTTAAATATCACCCAAACCATCTATCTGCAAGCGTGGTCATTTTTTCCTTTACATTTGCAACCAGTCGACCCCTATTCAAAGAGAATGTGTCAGCAATTTAAAAAAAAAAAATAAAGCCAAAACTAATGTAAACCCCTTACAGGGAAAACAGACGCAAGCATTAAAATGAGGAAGGCTAAATAAAGAAGAAAAAATAAGATGGCTGGAAAGAAAATATCACAATGAGCAAGCCTGGTATTGCCGATCTCAACACGAAATTTGGGGGTCGGAGGTTATATATCCTTTGTGTTGAGAGTGTCGCAACGGTGGTGGAACGAGAGTTGACAACTCGCTCGTGCAGCTGCCGTTGTAGTACCTATAGAAAAAGAGAGGCGCCAACCTCAGGTAATAGAGATAAGTAGTTGTCAAAGGAATTAGAGAGAAAGAAAGTTTATAAGTGTTTTAGCCTTAGGCTCAACCCAATGGGCATAACTGAAGCAAACCCAGATGAGTAAAGACAGTACTCCAAAGAAGGGAGGATAAGAACCTTTACAGTTGGGAGTAAATGAACAATGATTCTGGAAACCTGAATAGAACCCCCAGCTTTTCTGAACCCACTTTAGCACCTCTTGTGATATGAGGTACCCAAGACAATAATTGTTGATAATTTAGAGATTAAAAGTATTACGTTGTCAACAGGTTAAGAGAGTAGGGCCATTGAAATAGATAGATTTGGGAGTTGTGTTTTAATTTCTTTTACCTAAAATTGTTAACAAGCTTTTGTCTAGTATTTTTCGCATTAACCTTAGTTCTTACACATTCACTTTGGGACTAATAGTTCCATAATAATAATAATAATAATAATAATAATAATAATAATAATAATAATAATAATAATAATCATAATAATAATATAAGAAATAGATTAGTAAAGTAGAAGAGCATCTTAATTCGAAAGGAAAGCCAACTCATATAGTTAAGTGCGAGCCCGTCGCAATAAAAAATCCTACCCAGTTTCACAACACCGCCCCCACTGGTATCTCGTCAATGTAAAGGTTCCTCCCCTGGGTGAGGTTCACAACTACGCCCCCTAAAAAAACCCAGTCATTCACTCCTATTATGCACCTTTCTTCCCATGTCAAACTCACATTCCTTTCCTTCAGAAACTCCTTTACCGAGTCAATCAACTTTTTCTTTGGTCTCCCAGGAAGTTGATTACCTGCACACTCACCACTATACATCCAGTTAACCAACCAACTACCAACCATCCTTCCAAATGACCAAACCATCATAATAGGCTCATTTACTTTCTCATTCATACCTTTCTTCACACCACATAACTCTCTAACAAGTTCATTCCTCGTTTTATCAATTCATCTCGCACTTAACACGCTCCTAAGAATATCCATCTTAACAAACTACATCTTAAATCTATTACTCTTTTTACAAAACATAGTTTCGCTGTTATACATTAACAACGCTAACAACATACACTCATACAGAACCCGAGAGCATTCAAGACTTGGTCCCATTGCACTTACCAAAGATTTAATTGCACCAGTCACCTTCCTACCACTCAACTTTTTGTCTACTCTCTGCATCATCCATTCCCTTTCCATTCAACATATAACCTACATATTTAAACTCAGATACTTGTTAAAATTGTTCCCCATCCAACCTGATTTCACACTGCGGATTCTCTTCACCCACCACCATCATCTCAATTCTTTTCTTAATTTACTTTCAAACCCCCTCCTTTTACACACTCTGCCAAACCATTCAACTAATCCTCTCAAACTTTCTTAAGATTCGCAAACAAAACCAAATCATTAGAGTACAATAAGCAGAGCACCCACCACACTCTTCCATTCTCCATCAGTCTAACACTCTTCCATTCTCCATCAGTCTAACACTCTTCCATTCTCCATCAGTCTAACACTCTTCCATTCTCCATCAGTCTAACACTCTTCCATTCTCCATCAGTCTAACACTCTTCCTTGCCATCCCATCCATATACTTGTAAGTTAAACAGCCATGAAGATATAGCACATACTTTGAATCCATTCAGAAGCATACCACCAACACCGTATATCAATGACAACTGCCACAGCTCTTCCCTATTAATCCTAAATACAATTGCTTCAATATAAAAATTTGATCTACACATCCTCTACTTTTAAATGCACCCTGTTCTTCAACAATCGGCGCTTGTCACTCGGAAGCATTCATTCAACGAAAATATCAGAATATATCTTCCATACAACACTCAATAAACTAATTCCCATAGTTTCAACAGTTCCCTCCCCCATCTCCATTACCCTTAGATAAAGGTATTATCACTGCTCTCCTCCAATACTTCGAAACTATACCCCCCGCAAACGCTTTGTTAAACATTTTCTAGATCAAGTCAATCACAACCTCACCTCCATTTTTGATCATTTCACCAATGACAATTGGTAATAATAATAATAATAATAATAATAATAATAATAATAATAATAATAATAATAATAATAATAATAATAATAATAATAATAATAAAAGGGGTTCAATTTGTACCAGAAGGATGGCGTTGTTGCTGCTGAGAAAGAGGTCCTCTTGCAGAAGCTAAAATAGTTGAAGAAGATACACTACCCACGTGAGAAGAAATCTGGAGCTGCCCTCCAATTAGTGATGTTGCAACTGAAGGAGGCACAGCAGGTGTAATTGAGATCAAGGAGGCCGTAGAAGCCGATGTAGATAATGAGAGTCCAGTAGAGCATGCTAATGAAGTAGTGGAAGCAGCAGATGCCAAACCTGAAGAAGAAGGTTGAGTAGTGCCTTGACTGGAAGACAGGGGAACTGACAAGCGTGCATTCACTGCCAAAAGGTGGTCACGACGAGCTATTAAATTATTAACCGTCTCTTCCAGGCGCACATTTTCTTGACGTAACTGATGAAGACAAGAAAGTAGAGATGCAACTGGAAAATAAATAAAATAAACTAATAAATATTGTCATCAAATATACTCACGTAGCTATGTAAACAAAAATTAACATTGGTATTATAATTTTCTGTTACAAACTATTCACTGTATATTATATAATTAAGATACTTCTGTTAAAAAAAAAAATAAGAGCCCATTTGAACAAGTTATTTTACCCTCACTCACTCCTACGACTCTTGGCCTCAACAAATCATAATATCTTTAATCAAACTTTACCATTCTTTCCTGATCAGAATGACATTCCACAACATTTCTACACTGCCTAATATCTTCTTAACAATCCTTTGTGAAATGTTCTATTAGATGTAAACCAGACCATTAAAGTTATAGTTTGCGATGGGTGTTCCTTCTTGAAATCTACCAATCAAAACCAACTTAAACCTTCAATGTTCACTGTCTATATTAATCCTTTTATGATCGTTTTGCCTAAAAGTCTGCTTTATTAACTTCTCACTTCTATAATAATTAATTATGCCTCAATCTCCGGTTCTTCATCGATAGGTTCTAGAGTTTTCCCCAGTTCTATAGCAGATACCACTGAATGGCCAGGTCCGTCAGGAATACCGGATACTTTATTCCATAAGTAACAAAGCATGCCACTAATATACTCGTTTACTACTGAGTAATCTTAAGCTAAGTGTGAAGAGTGAATAGCTCATTTTCTCCCGTCCCGAACAGTCTTAAACCTTGGTACTCTCGCTTGCCAAGTAAGTGTTCAACCTCTGAGCAACGGAGCATTATATATCCAATTAGAATATGGACGTTTCAACTTTACCAAGCGCTGTTACCATTGGTTCTTGAAGCTTATAACCAATACAAAAACCATCTTCTTTCAATATATCAATTAATTAAGTTTATCTTTCCACAGTTAAAGAGATGTCCAATCCATAAATAAACAAAGATCTTCATAGAAGTTAATTTCAATTCAAGATTATCACCGGAAAAAATGGGGAACTACCTTCTGCCGATGACTTGATTCATATACTGCATAAAAGTACATTAAAAAAAAACACACACGAAAAAAAAATCTTTAAAATGGTCAATGATGTGGCTCCTAGTTCTTTTAATTCTTTTTAACTAGCAATCAATCCTTCCTGTCTCAATCCACACAGAGGGGGTCAATCTTTCCTGTCTCAATCCACACAGAGAGGATCAATCCTTCCTTCTCAATCCACACAGAGGGTCAATCCATCCTGTCTCAATCCACACAGAGAGGATCAATCCTTCCTGTCTCAATCCACACAGAAAGGGTCAATCCTTCCTGTCTCAATCCACACAGAGAGGGTCAATCCTTCTGTCTCAATCCACACAGAGGGTTAATCCTTCCTGTCTCAATCCACACATAGAGGGGAAAAATGGACTTAAGCTTTAAGCTTTTGGCCTTCTAACACTCGATCTTGTCAGTAATTTTTTCTCTCCTATTGTACTTAAATACGACTCTCACCTACACATCATTCACCCTATGAATCCATTTCATACCTAATAAAAATAATAATAATAATAATAATAATAATAATAATAATAATAATAATAATAATAATAATAATAATAATAATTAATGTGAGATCAATTTAGGGGGGATGGATGAATGGAGAGAAAGATATAAGGAATGAAGTGGGAAGAATTAAGAGCGAGAAGTTAAGTAAACAAGCTTATAAGGAAGAGTATGTGAGAGTAATTGCAAATAAATCGGTTGAAAACACGTGTACAAGATGAATAAAAAATTTGGATGCAAATCAAGGAAGCCTTTGTTAGTAACGAAAGGGAAGTATGTGGATATGCTAAAAAGTAGGAAGCAAGAATGACAATAGTTTGTGGTGGAATGAAGGAGTGATGCAAGCGTTTAAAATCTGGAAAAAAAAAAAAACCGTGATTGAATGGTGTTAAATGACGATAACGAAGATTCAAAATAAAAGTGTAAGGAAATATATAAGAAAGAAAAAAGAAGACAAAGTTGCATAGAATAGGAAGTTCTTTTGGAAGAAAGTGTGAAAGGTTAAGAATGAGAGTAATGTGAATGAGTAAGGTGAATCTTCTTAAAATAATGAATAGGAATGGTACTTTGGTGACTGATAAAAAGGATGAGAGGAGGAGAGTGCGGAAGGAACACTTCGTAAATCTACATAAGTGGAATGACCAAGAATGAGAGGCGAGATTGTAATTGATTGGATATGGAAGTTGTGTAACAAAGCGCTTATGGATGTATAGTTCCGAGGGAATGAAGGAGAGCAGTAATAGTACCCTAATATAAATGTAAGGGAGATAAGCGGAATCGTAGAACTACAGGGGAATTAGTTTATTAAGTGTTGTAAAAGATATATGCTGATATTTTGGTTAAAGGGTGCGTCGACTGACTGACGGACTATGGCGAGAGCAAGTGCATTTAGAAGCGGTAGAGGATGTGTAGATCGAATCTGTACATTGAAAGAAATGATTGTCAAAATGAGGTAATAAATTGTATTTAGGTTTTATGGACTTGCAGCAGGCGTATGACAGTATTAAAAGGGAAGCTCTTTGGCACGGTGCTTGTGTTATATGGTTTTGGTGGTAGGTGGAATCAAAAGTATGCATGTCGATAGTGAAGCATGTGTAAGAAGCTGAGACTGAACGGTTTAAAATTAATAATAGGATAAGAAAGGGATGAGATATACTCACCCCTTTCTCATCCTTGGCTATTTAAATTGTATATGGATGAAATGATGAAAGAATTAGAAGTAGGGGTGGTAGGTGAAGGTGTTAAGACTGTTGGAGAATGGAAGAGAATGGAGGGAGGTCTGCTTATTGTACGCTGATGATTTGGTTTTGTGACGAGAAAATCTGAAGAGAGCTAGGGAGGATTGGTAGACGGGTCTGGCAGGGTGTGTAAAAGGATGTGTTTGAAAGTAAATGTGGATATGAATGGTGATGTGATGGTAGTGAGTGAGGAGAGTGAGCAGTGTGAAATCATGTTGAATGGTGGGCAATTGGAACAAGTATCCGAGTTTAAATATTCATGCTAAATGTTGGATGGAAAGGAAACGGGTGATGCAGAGTGTAGTACGAAAGTTGTGAATGGTAGGAAGTTTGCTGCTGACATTAAATCCTTGGTGAATGCAAAAGGACTAAGTCTTGAGTGCGGTAGAATTTAACATGAAGGTATGTTGTTACAAGTTTTAATATATAATAGTGAAACTATGGTACGGAATAAGAGGTATAAATCTAAGGTACAATCTGTTCAGATGGACAATCTTACGGGAGTGTTAGATGTCAGAAAAATTGATTAAATAAGTAATGAACGTTTTAAAAGAGTTGTGTGATGTGAAGAGAGAATAAACGAGAGATTATTAAGATGGTTTGGTCATATGGAAAGGATGGATGATAGACGGCTGGCTAAGCGGATGCATAGTGTTGAGTATGCTAAGAATTGACTGGTTGGGAGACCGAGGAAAGAGGGTTGAGTCAGTAAAGGAATGTCTGAAGGAAAGGAATGTGTGTGCGTGGCAAAGGCGAGGGGAAAAAGTGCATAATAGGAGTGAATGGCGGGTTTTATGAGGGGATATGGTTTTGGCCTGCGGGTCTGGCCCGAGGGATGAACCCTACATTGACGAGATACCACGGTGAGGTCCATCGCAGTCTTGTGAAGTCCTAAAGTGGAATTTTTTTTACGGCGACGCGCTCTCACTTAAGTTTATGGAGGGAATGGTAGGGAGGCGGTTTTCATTTGCACTTAATTAAGTCATTTACTCCTATTATGAACCTTTCCTCTCGACTCTGCCAAACTCACATTCCTTTACAAACTCAATCCACTTTTTCTTTAGTTTCCCAGACACTCATTCACTATACATCCGCTTAACCAACTGACCATCATCCATCCTTTTCATATGACCAAACCATTTCAATGTACTCTCGTTTTCTGTTTCCTGCGTATGTTGCGCACCTCACCCCCAATCTGGGAATAATAATAATAATAATAATAATAATAATAATAATATAGACAAAATTGTAGAAGCAGTACTCACTATCAAAGTGTTGTGCTTGTTCCATTAAAAATTGACTGCCTTGTTCCCACTGCCTTTCTAAAAGTTGCTCTAAACTCTGTGGTAGTGGAGGAGGTTGGGTAGAGTTCAGAACAGCTCCCGGTGTCGATGTCTATGAAAATATTATTATTTTTTTCAGTAAGATGAAAAGAAACTGAGTAATGAATTCCAAATATATTACATAGTCGGTCCAACACCAAAGACAGGTAATATGCAAACCTTTTAAGTTTGAGAAAAAAAAAAGGGTTTGAAATTTAAGTTCACGTTAGGCATTGGAAAATGCGTCCAAATTCAACAATGAATGGGTAGTGGCGGTATTTTAACATTCTTAACACATTCGGCATTGAAAACTTTGAAGGCCAAGTGCCAAATTTGTTCTTTATAATTTTATCACAGGACCGACCATACATAATACAGAAATAATAATAAAAAAAATATATTCTAACCTCCCTTTTGCCAGGTAAAGCGGGTCCAATCAAGCTGACATTTACTTTTTCCTCATCTCTATAAATGGAGTGTGCCTCTAATTCAGCGTGAAGAGTATCAGTCATTTTCTGAGCAACTGCGGAGGCTGGATTAATCTGATTACCGAGTAGAAGAGTATTTGCTCCGACGCCATTAGTTATCACTGTGCTTAGTGGCCTTTGATATATATATATATATAATATATAATATATATATATATATATTATATATATATATATAGTATATATATATATATATATAGTAATATATATATATATATTAAGTATATATATATATATATATATATAATATATATATATATATATATATATAATTATATAATAGTAATATAATATAGTATATATTATATATATATATATACGGTATATATATATATATATATTATATATTAACTATATATATATATAATATATAGATATAAATATATATATATATAGTATATAGTATATATATATATATATATAATATATATATATATATAATAATATATATAATATATATTATATATATATATATATATATATATATATATAATATATAGGTATATATATATTATATATATATATATATATATATAATATAGTATATATATATATGCATTAGAGTAGCGCCGCATACTCGAAACGTTGAAATTACCTCCCATTTGCCTTATGGTATGTAGTGTATTTCCCATGACATTCTAGTGCCTAATGTTCGCCTTTCTCTTCTGCGTTCAAATCCACACTCATCCTCCAGACATCCTTACATACACCACCTTTTGATCCACATATCATATACACATACTTATATCCACACCCTCTTCTAGACAAAACATCTTACCTACATCCCGTATCCCTGGTATATCCGATGTGACGGGAGGAAGAATTGCAGCATCCGTATGTCTGCGTGGCGTAGAGTGACAAAGGAACGTGGGTATTTGGGGTGCAAGTCCACTACCACGTATTTTTGCCAGACAATGCTAATGCATGCCTCGGAGAAGGTCTATCTCCGTAAGCGACTTCTATCTTTCGGCGAAAAATGTATAAATCGTAAGGACATGGAATGTCAGAGGAACAAATATTGAGGAGAAGGGAAGAGAGGTGAGATGTATTTAGAAAGAAAATTGATTTCCAGCTGTGACCCGAAACAAAATAAAACGCGAAACAATCAAAATAATTGCGTGTGTTAAATGTGTGAGGCTGGTTAAAAGGAGATGAGAGGGGAGAGAGTTGCAATCTCTGCATGAGTACCTACCTTGTACAGAGCTAGGGCAGATTTTGTTTTGTGTTTTCTTGAGTACTATGATATTCTAAATGGTCTAAATTGCTTTATAAAAGTCAAGATATTGTGTTTATTTTGTTGATCATTGTATGGTCCATCTGACTGGGTAATTTGATCTTAAAGGCAATCTTACAGAATGACAACTTAGGGAAGTGTTAGGGTGAGAAAAAATTGAATAAATGAAGAATAAATATATTAGAGAGTTGTTGTGTGAAGAAAAGGGGTAAATGGGAGAAAAATAATGAAAGAGCAGTATTTGAACCTACATCATTGAAAAGAGGATATAGTCATGGTTAACGAAATTAGTGGTGAGTGTGCTGGAAATTGGGAGACCGAAGAACAAGTGGATTAGAATCAGTAAAAGGAATGCCTGGAGAGAATAAAGGTGCATTGGCAGAGGCGAGAAGAAAGTCGCATAATAGAGTGATCACTACAGTTTGTAAGGATTGTGTGCCCACTGTGCCAAGGGGATGAACACTACAATGACAAATGATGCCATAGTGAGGTCTCGCGGTTCCGTTAAGCTCTAAGTGATTTTTCTGACTGCGACGATTCTCGCTAAAACGTATAAAGGGGGCGGTAAGGCCCTAGAATTTTTTTTTTGACTTGCATCATATTCTTCTACCACTTTTTTCTGTTTCTGCATGAAACGCACTTACCCCCAGTCAATGAAGTAGGATGAGATGATGATGATGATGATGATCATATATATATATATTGATATATATATATATTATATTATATTAATATTAAATATATATATATATATATAAATATATATATATATATATATTATATAATATATAATAATATTATAATATATATATATATGAGAGAGAAGTGATTGAATGATTTAGAAGTGAATAAAGCGTTTATGGGGTAGGTATAGTTCCGAGAGATTGGAGAGAGCAGTAACCTTAGCCTTATATAAGGGTAAGGGATAAGGTTAACTGTAAAAATTATAGGGGAATTAGTTTATTGAGTGTTGTAGGGAAGATATATGATGGTATTTTGGTTAAAAGAGTACGTTGAGTGCCTGAAGATGGGATTGTGATGAACAAGTGCATTAGAAATGCAAAGAAGTGTGGATCAAATTTACATTGAAATTCAACATGAATTGAGAAAATGAGAGTAGAATAAATTTTATTTAGTTTTGTGACTTACAACAGCGTATACAGGATTACATAGAAGCTCAGTGCAGGTGTTATGTATACGTGTTGGTGGAAGCATCTGAATGGAATAAAAGTAGTAGACGGATAGTGAAGTGTGTAAGAAGGCGAAATGATTAGTTTAATATTAATAGAGGAGTGTGGCAGGGGTGTACTATGTCTCGGTATAACTTGTTAATTTGTATATGGAAGGGGTTATGAATAGAAGAGGTGGGGGTGGCAGGAGGTGTTAGATGATGGAGAATAGAAGAGTGTGTGTGGAGGGTGCCCTGATAATTGTTATAACGATGATTTGGTTTTGTGTGGCTGAATCGAAGAGAAGAATGAAAAGGTAGAGGTTTAAAAGTAAATGTAGATAAGAGTTATTTGAGGGTAGTGAGGAGAGTCCGCGTGTGAAGTCATGTTAGATGGTGAATAACTGGAACAAGTTTCTGAGTTTAATATTTAGGATATTATGCTGGATGAAAGAAACGATGATGCAGGTATTAGAAATTTGTTGAAATGGCAGATGAGAGGTGCAATTAAAATTCTTCGGTGAGATGTAAGAGACTAAGTCTTTAGTGAACTAGGGTTTTGAGTGACAGTATGTTGTTACCTGTGTTAATGTACCAGTATCGTAGTAAAACTACGGTCTGAATAAAAACGTAAATGAGAATAAACTAGAATACATTGAGATGGTTTGGTCTTATGGAAAGGATGGATGATAGTCGGTTGGTTAAGCGGATGTAGAGTGATGAGTGTGTTCGGGTATCGACCGGCTGGGAGACTGAAAAAAGTGCATCTAGTCAGTAAAGGAATGCCTGGAGAAGAGGAATGTGAATTTGGCAAAGGCTAAGGCTGAAGAAAGGTGCATAACAGGAGTGAATGGCGGAGTTTTGTAAGGGGGTATGGTTGTGGGCTTTGCCCAGGTTATGAACCCCACATTGACGAGATACCACAGTGGGACTCCCCACAGTCTCGTAAAACCTCTAGTGTGGAAATTTTTCTAACTCAACGAGTTCTCACTTGCGTCATGTTCTTCTACTACTTTTCTGTTCCGGTATATGTTACGCACCTCACCCCCAATCTGGAGATAGAGCTAGATAATAATAATAATAATAATAATAATAATAATAATAATAATAATAATAATAATAATAATAATACAATATTTACTCTTTAGTATCTTATAAATTTATCTGGTGGCTTGGTGGAGACACGACTTCTTTTGGCTGGAACATCTGAAGAAGTGAGAGATTCTGGTGATGAAGCTCCTGAGTCTGGGTTGTTCTCTCTCCCTCTGGAACTCATAGGTATTCGACCCCTCTTTGAGGTAGTACTTGGTAGGGCATTGCTAGCACCCCGTTTAGCCCTTCTGCCTTTATCTTGACTGCCTGACCTGTATCAAATAAAATAGAAAATACTAAAATTTTATTTTCATATTGGTACATAAAATCTCGTTTACATTTAATACACTACATAAAACATTCACAAATAATAATAATAGCTATGATAATAATAATAATAATAATAATAATAATAAAAAAAATAATAATAATAATAATAATAATAATAATAATAATAATAATAATAATAATAATAATAATAATAATAATAATAATACCACCACTTCAACTACCGTATATAAACTATAATTTCTTTTACAATTTTTTCATTATTTCTATATTTTACCCCAAAGAAATCACATTACTTTGTCTAGTTTCTGTGGTCTGCAACCAATTTTAAAAGTGGGTCATATATATATATATATATATATATATATATGAATATAATAATATATAATATATATATATATATAATATATATTATATATATATATAACATAATACATACCTATATATCCTTTCTTTATTTATTATTTATTTAATATTAAATATATATTATTATTTAATTTATATTTATAAATTTCTATAAAAAATTATATGATATATATATATATATTGTCGTTGGAGCAGTATTCAAAGCTAAATACAGTTTACAGTATAAAACCTTTATGGGAAAATTAAATAGCTCTCTCTCTCTCTCTCTTTCTCTCTCTCTTTCTCTCTCCCTCTCTCTCTCTATCTATCTATCTATCTATCTATCTATCTATCTATCTATCTATCTATCTACCTCAATTTACTCCACTACTTGTTTTCAAGTCAACCGTACCTACCATAATCTAATCCTTGGTTTCTCAAAACTAAACAGTTTCATCTAATATTTTTCAAACATTAAAAAAAATCAATAATAATAATAATAATAATAATAATAATAATAATAATAATAATAATAATAATAATAATAATAATAATAATAATAATAGTCTTACCTTCCCCTTTTCAAGGGTTCTCCAATCACTGTATCGGTACTGGTGGTTTGAGACTCAACTTTCAGAGAATGGCCAGATGCATGAGTAGAGAACTGGGAGCCAACTCCTCCTGAATATTTGCTTGTACTTGATTCTTCATGCAGTTGCGGGGACTGTAACTGTAGCTTTCCATAGGAGAGCTTCTCTGGTTCAGCACTCAGATTTCTCTCTTCACAAATAACTAAAGCACCAGCTTCTTTCATATCATCAATACCATCCTCACTTGTTCCAACAGTTGCAGGAGAACGAGAGCTTGAGCTACTCCCATTGCGACGCACCTTTCTTTGATGTTGTTGTTGTTTCTCTTTATCGCCGGTACTGGAAGACCCGGCAACAGACACAGATATAGATGGAGTTGACTGAGAAAGACCAGAAGTTGTTAAAGAACTATGTCCACCAGATGATGAGGTAGAAGTATTTGTCATCTTTAATTTTGAAGACAGATTTACATTAGTAGAAACAATGGCCGAATTATTATTTGTGGGAGCAGATATAGAGCTAGAAACCGCACTAGATGAAAGGGTTAAAGATAAAAGAGAACTTGCTCCTATCCCTGACTCTGATATTGTTGTAGAAGCCTCAGCTGTAGTAGTAGGCAATATGGTTGATGACGGAGAAGTCAATGATAGGCTGGTACCAGCGCTAATTGATGTATGAGAGAGAGAATTTGAAGAAGGGAATGTTGAGGAAGTAGGTTTAGAATCTGATAAAGAAGTAACCACTGAGTTAGTCGAGTGTTTGCTACTAGTTGTCACACTAGTGGTTGTCGTTGTAATAGTTGTAACATTTGGCACACTAGAAGAGTTTGACAACTGAAGCTTTTCTTTCCCAAACTTAGACTCATTTTTAACATTTACTGTGCTACTCTGCATGACATTTACAGAAAAATCCATATTACCACTTGAATCACTAAGCTTTGAGGTACTTTCACTCCCAATACTTAAAGACGGCTTTGAACTAACTAACGATAAATCTCCTCCAAGATTAACTTTCACTTCTCTTGTAATATGTTTACTTGCATCATGTATCGGTGATGTCTTGTTAGAAGAGGAACGCTTTTTCAATTTCATGTCCTTTGATTCTGAAGCACTGCTCCCCGAGGCCTTATCCTCATCAGATGAAACAGTATCATGAGGGACTGGACGATAAGGAGGGATGGTTTTCACATGGCTTCCACGACGCTGGAAATTTGGAAGCTACAGAATATGATTTTATTAGATAACTATGCCACACAAAAACAACTAACAGAAACTGCATGTAAACAAACATTCATGCTTGAACAATAAACAAAGTAATGCAACCAGTGTAGTGTAAACCAATTTACAGTGTAAAAAGAGTCTGACCATTCTAGCCAATTAAGCCCCTGATGATAATGTTATAAACTGCCAACATTCAAAATGAAAAATAATTAATAAAACACACTTTGTCTAAGGAAATGTATTTCCCTATAGTCATTGTCATGAGAAATATAGTATCGTAATCCAATAAGGAGAATAAACAGAAATAGTAACAAGAATATATTTTACTGAGGTAAAAAAGAAATAGTTTAAGAAAATATTTTGAAAAAAAAGGAATTAGCATTGTAAATAACTACAACTAATTAACAGAATCTGAAAAAACTAAAGACAAAAAGATTAAAAAAATTAAAATATAGGAAGATGGAATAGTACCGAAAGATCTTCAACTCTAAATCTACATTTTTCGTTTCAGTGTTTGATATTGTTCTACCAAACTTCAAATAATAATTAATAAATAAATAAAAAAATCACTAAATTCAAATTATTATTTATCATATATGAGATCCATTAATATTCATAAAAAAAATAAGAAACAAAATTAAAAAAAACAGAAGAACAGAAGTAAAGAGAGGAAGACAGTTACAGACAAGGCTGTTAAGCATATCAAGCTTCAATTAATAGACCCAATAGGTTTGTGCATGAAACAACAAACAGCAATACCATATATATATATATATATATATATATATATATATATATATACGATAATATATATATATAAATATATATTATATATATATATTCTATTATATAGTAATATATATATTATATCTAGTATATATATATATTATTATATAATATATATATAGTATATATATATATATATATATATATATACACACATAGTAGCTTCTCTTAAAACTTAAATTAAGACCTGTAGAGCTTTGAAACTTTGAAACTCTTCTTCCAAGCTATTGAAGTAAAAATAAAATAAAAAATAAATATATCTTTAATATTTAAAACATCCTGTATACTAGAATAACCATAAAATGGTTTTAAAATTGTTCCTGTATTTTTTTTTTCAATAGCAGTACCATGGTGAACAAATGTATGAAGTGTGATAAATTTGAGTGCAATCTGACTCGCAAAGTTGTGTAAACCTGGAAGGTCTTGAAGATGACATACAATAAAACAAAATAGTGAAGAAAAAAATATATATGTATATACTTGTAGGTATGCTAGAACAAAAAGTGTATTATTAATGAATAAAAAAAAATAAGGCAATGAAAAATAAATGGTAAATTAAATATACATGAAACATATTACAGATTGAAAGATAAAGCAAAACAACAAGTTAGTAAAATGTTTACAGGATTGGATCAAAACCATAGATCGAGTACCAGTTTTGAAAGCTACAAAATTTTTAGTAAGGGAGAGAATGGTACCGACAAGGAATCAACGTAATAATACATTTAATATATCAAACTAAGGCAAAAACAAAGAGAATATCGAAATGAAACAAGTTTAATAAAAATTAACAAGGATGAGAAACAAAAATTAAACAGAAAAATTTATATTGTGAAACAAATTTGATTAATTTATTTATTATTTATATTAATTTATTTATTATGTATTCTTAATTTTTTGGTAAGATAAATAAGTCAAAGTTTCAAAACATCTGATGGTCAAATAAATAATATATATATGTTATATAATATATATATATTTTGACTTTGTAGTCATTGGAGATCGTCTATTTACTGGAGGAAAAAAATGATGTGCGTTCAGTGTTACTCAACAAGTATGTAATTGTGTAGGGTTTACTTATATTTCTCATAGAAGACTTTATTTTTGGGGTGTTTAGAATTGGGGAAAATAAAGTATCTTTTAAACTTTTTTTTTTTTTTTTTTCATATAAAAAAATAGATCATACCCATCACCACTATTCTTACCAACTTGTTGTAATGGTACTGACAATAACCACAGTACTTGACATTATCGAGGTAATTTCCAGCCTCTTCGCAAAGTAGTCCCATGGCCTGAGCACAGGTTACATGAAAGTGATTCTTGCAACCGGCTCGGTTACACTGCATGCAAGCTCCAATGGTTGCTTTGCTACCTCGTTGAGCTTCTTCGCAAAGGTAACATGACTACAGTAATAATAAACAAATAATAATAAAATAAATTGAACTTAGAACACCATTAATTTTACATTAACTTTATCATGAATATACATAATTAACTAGTAATATACTGAAAAAAAAAATATTTAAATTAACATTAAAGCAATCTTTCTGCTTGCTATAATAATAATAATAAATTATTTTTAAAAATTTAAACTACAGGTATTTTCCCACAGTTTAATTAAATTGTTAAAAATTATTATTTTATTACTGCATCAGGCTAAAAGATTGCTTTAATGTTAATTTTGATAGCTCTTTTCAGCATGTTATACATTAATTAATTTTGTACATATTTAAAGTTATAAAATTATAAGATATTTTTTAAAAAATTTTTATCAATATAATTTTTACTTCTAATGTTATTTTAGAAATTCATCATCAAAATTACATTAAAATTAAACAATCCTCTCTTCAGTTCGGAAACTTTACAGGAAAAAAAACTAAAAATATTTCGGAACAAAAAAATATTTCATGTAATAATAATAATATAAAATAAATAACAATAATAATAATAATAATAATAATAATAATAATAATAATAATTATAATAATAATAATAATAATTCCATTGCTAATATGGATATTGAACGAACAGATTACAAGAAATTTAAAATATTATGGTACCTTGTTGAAGCGTTCCTGAGGAATAAGCTGAAGCATGATTGGCTCCATTGTAGTGACATTTCCAAATCGAACTTCAGGAATGTACAGGGCACAAACCACATGAGCCCATCCACCTGAATCAGTGCGTTTAAGAGCTCCATCTTTACTGGGACAAAGTTCGCACCTCTGTAAATTATTCTGAAATTTAGTGTAATGTAGAGAAAACTATAGTAAAACAATCAAATAAATGGGCCAATCATATCTTTTTAACTTTGTTTTTTTAAACAAATAGCATGCAAAAATAAATTAAAAAATAAAAAAATAAAAATTTTTTTAAGGAATTTCAAATAATATATATTTTTTTTTCTGCGGGAAGCATCAACTGAAGAAATAAAAACTTAAAATTAGTTATTATGATATAATAAAAAGATGCATCCCACTAAAAATCTGGATTTAAATCCTGCTTAAGTGAGATTTTTAGAAAATGCATCCTAAATCTTTAAGATTTCTCGATATTTGTGGAACATTTGGCAGTAAACAAATGCAAATATATATTTAAAATCAAATTTAATTAATCAATTAACTAATTAATTTATCAATCATCAATGCAATTCTATGCAGTCAACATCAATTTGAATCACAAAATCAATTAAAGCTCTCATAGGTTTAGAAAAAGACTAAGATTATTGAGGTATTCGAGGCTATTTTCATAACTGAAAGATTCACTTTAATAAATGATTTTTATGAGGTGTGATCGTGTCCAACGACTGATTTATAAAGCATTGGAATACATTAATTAATGTTAGATGAAATACATGCACACATAATGATTCACTTTATTATAAGAATTTAATAATATGGGTTATTAAATACTAAATGAAATAACAGAATAAACTTTTTGTATTATTTAATATCTATCATTCGATAGTAAGAAGGTTTCAAAAGTATTGATTCTCTACTATTTATATTTCGCTCGATTTTTAAGATATTTTGAAATGTTATTTGAACTCGAGATTGACATTAGTGAAATAGTTACTCAAATTGCTACGATAATATTTAGAGGAATTTTTCAATTTTAAATCTCTACATGAGTGTGTATGCTAATAGAAAGATGCTTGAGCCAGTATTAAGGTCTGAATAATATTTGCTATAGAATGTATTCCAAATCCATGAAACATAGCCATAAGTTTTTAAATGAGTATGTAGATTTGATGTTGATTCATCGATTGTTACATTAATAGTTTCAGAGTCCATATCACACCCTTTGGTTTTAGACAAGTTCTGAGTGAAATGGGATTGTAGCTGGTCAGAGGAATATTTAATTTTTAGGATGGAATTGGAGTGAAGAAAATATACATAAATGTTTATTTATCTAACTTGTTAAATGAAATAAGTGCCAGATTGAAGCTCTAAGCAGGATTCGACACAATCATTTGGCACTGGCTCACAAATTGTCTTTCCACACATCCAATTTTACTATGAGAACTATCTTAACTATTCTATACTGTTATCTTGCTATTTATTTGTTTACAATCTTGAATATGATCTTTCCAATACAGACTACACAATTTATAAACTTTCCCGCTGGATATACAATTGGTGTTCTATCATAAATATTTAATATTCTTTATTCTATTCTATAATTTTAATATAACTTTAATTTTTATTTTTTTTCAAATCTTACTCCATCTTTAATATTATTGTTATTTCTTATGATCACGCATATTATTTTTATATATTTATGTATAATTTAAACAATAAATATATAACTATGTTTAAATAATATGTATTAGATGCATTTACATAAGGTCCTCTATTACAAGCTGCAACGATAATTATTAATAGACTTGTATTGAGAGAAGTAGCGCTCCTTGTTTTCGATATGATTTGTATCAATATTACTGAAGATAAACAACATAATTTATTTATTCTGTGCATGATATAGAAGACTTGCCGCATACGAGAATAGTAATCATTTATAAACACGAAGGACAGGATTATTATATAGTCAAAGCGCAGAGTAACTGAGCATCACTCAAGTAAGTGATACTAAAATAAAAACATTTGCATGACATTTCAAAGTAATAGAATTTTTTAGTTGCGTCCTTAAATGGTATAAGGTTAAGATGGTGTCTGAGGGCCTTTATCATTATTTAACTACCGGCTTTCACTCTACCACTCTACTTCTCTCTCTAACAATCTATATTTGCATATAACATTTGCTACCATTTATACAAACTATATTACATAATAATATTTTTAAGACTCTCATCTTCTTACATAAGAGGATTTGTCTGATGACTCATCTGACAAAACAGTTTTATCCTATTCTGCGTGACATCAGAAATTAATCCAACTATGAGCTTCATTCTCTCATTGTATTATATGCTACGATAAAAGTAATTTGGAAACTATATTGGTAATACATATTTCAAAACTCACTATGTAATCGGAATATGATTTAAGATTACTTGCTAATTATATTGTTCTTGTAAAATATATTTTTTCAAACTCTATAATTGCATAGGTTAGTTGAATTATTGTTAAATCGACATTTCATGACAATTGAGATAATTTGATACACGTCCACATGAAACAATAGTATTATTCTCGTCTCACATACATTATGAAATTCGACAAGTGTGATACCCTAATTTTAATATATATTTATTTGTTGTGCGAATAATGCTCATATAAAGTAATCTCTGGTGTGTATAGAGACATGATTTAGATGATAATAAGATCTCTTAAATCAATTATTATATAATTATTAGGTAAAATGTTTTATAATTGTGAACAATATTTATTGAATATATTAAACTTAATGTATATTATTATCTAAATACAAACAATAAAATAATTATTTATGAAACTTATCCAACTCGATGCAATCTTTACTTGAGTCACATTTTCGAAAAACTTAGAGGCATTTAGAAATAAAACTATATCTTGTATAGAATTATTTTTGTACTCGAACTGAGACATTTAAGAATAAAAACTATACTCGCCACTGCTATATTAAGATCTAATTATGATTATAGTGCATGTAGATAATTAACAAAATACTCATGAACTATCCAATTGTCAAAAAGATGATATATAAAAAAAAAAAAATTAAAGTGTAAAGGCTCACTCAGAATATCTCATATACAATTGAAACGTAAACAGTTTAACCTTTTTTATTTCTTATTAGGCTGAATTTGCGTAGTAATGATAGAAATAAGAATGAATACTTGGGAGATTAATACAATCTACTAATAAGTTTAATTGGAACACAGCACTCTTGTTTTTTTTTTCTAAAATTATGTGAATAAAAAAACATGTTATTACTTTAGTTTTTTTTTTATTATATAGAATAAATAAATTATATAGTTAAAATAAGATTTTAATAAGCTTATTTTCAAATTATTTTTACTTTTATTTATAATATATATTATTGTGGCAAACAGCAAGAGCGATAGCCCCAAGTTGCAATAATTCTTCCTTTATTACCTGTTATATGTTTTTTTCACACCACTAAGATAAGGGAAAATTATTATGATTTTTTAGAAATAACACCACCTTGGATGGACTGCAAACATTACAGCCTTGCCCATCACAATAAGACTTATTATTGGATTTTTCTTTGCAACATACTATATTTCATATCTCTGAGCATCATCAATTTCATTAGATATGAATTTCCTTTGGATCTATTCGCTGATTATATAAGTTCACACTTCAGTGGTAGATGATTCTGATAATACTTTTTTAAAGTGTCTAAATTGTCATCTTCATTACGAGTTAATCTTACACATTATTATTACATGGAATATATATAGTCTATTATTTATATCATAGTAGGGCCCACAAAAATGGTAGACAACACAAATGAATGGTTCCAATAATTCTTTCTTACCACTGATCTGATACATCATGTGAATTATTCATTAGAAAGTTAACGTGCAGAATATATGTTATAAGCGGCTAACAAATAACAGAAATAGGTTAAAATAAAATATGAGCTCAAAAAGTCTATTTTAATAGCAAGTAATTGAGAATTTGTAGGTAGACATTAAGAACCCCATGTCTTACCCTAAAACAAATATGATATTTCTTTAAGCAGTAGTTAGCCACGTATTATTGGAGACGATAGGAATCACTTTTCATGTACCTTGTGCTCAGCAATGGGACTACTTTGCGAAGAAGGCTGGAATTACATCGAATAATGTCAAGTTACTGTGGTTATTTGTCAGTAACCATAACAACACAGTTTGGAAGAAATAAGTGGTGATGGGTATGATCTATGTTTTTTATATGCAAAAAAAAAAAAAAAAAGTTAAAAAGATCAACAGTTCTCCATATCTCTTCCCTGCAAAACAAAGAATAGTTATTACGTTCTAAAAAGCATGTATTCATGCTTATGTTTTTAGACATAAAGACTGACCTTTACTTTCAATATCCCCTCCCTCTCCTATATTACTATATATATATTTATATATATATATATATATAATATTATATTAATATTAATATATATATATGATATATATATATATATTATAATATATATATAGTAGTATATATAATATAATATTATTATTTGAAACAAATGATTGAGAAAATTTTTTTATTTTTTTCTTAGTTTACAAAAAAAAATTAAAGAAAGTATTATAAATAATATTAATATAAATAATAAAGTAGAATTAATCAAATGTTCTACAAGTATAAAATTTTTTCTGTTTAATTTTGTTTCTCATCCTTGGTTAATTTTTATTTAAACTTGTTTCATATACAGCACACAATTTGTAGTATACATTATTTGAATATATTAAATGTATTATTTACGTTGAATCTGTCGGTACCATTCTCTCCCTTAGCTCAATATTAAATGTTTGTATAAAGCCATCGCGCATGATTAATAGCACGTGAGAGACGCGATAACTACAAAATAAAAGAAAGGTTGCGACTATTTATTTTTGTTGTTTTTTATCTCACACCGATTTCTGTGCATAATCACATTTTCTTAAATGAACTAGTCAAAATCTTTTGCACCTAAAAGCATTAAAATATATATATATCAAAAAAACTGATAAAAAAAAAAAAAAAAAACTATAGTTATATTATTTTAATGTTATATATTTTTAATTATATTTAATTTATTGTATTTTGGCTTTATTATTTATTTTATAAAAATCATATATTAAATATATCATTATTTTAAAGTTTTACTTAAGACATTACTACTAAGTAAATATACATTATTAATTACAAATATATATTTATTTACTTGTACACTATTTGTTAGTTTTATTGTAGAGTATATGTCCTCTTCGTAAGACTATTCAACAGGTATTATCAACGAAATATCATATTTGTGATCGAAGTTACACAGATAATTGCACTCAAATTATATACAAGTGAGCTTATAACTACATTTGTATCATCCATTCCCTTAGTCATCATATTGGAATAAAAATAAATACTTGATACACATTTAGAACAAAATATAAGGTTATACTAGTATAATATACAGTGATTTTTAAAATATTTAAAGTATATATTTATTTTTTATTTTTTTTTATTACTTCAATAGCTTGTGGAGAGAAGTAGTTTCAAAGATATCAATAGATTTACTAGGTGTCTATAATTAAGTTTTAAGTAGAATACTACTATGTGATGTAATATATATAAATATATATATATATTTTAAGTGAATGGGAATATAATCGTCATCGTCATCGTCATCGCCAAATCGGCATAATTTTTTTCATCGTCATCGTCATGCGTCATCGTCTCGTCATCGGCACATTTCGCCGATTATTTTGCCGATTAATTGAACAAATTTTAAGAATTTTGAATATATTAAACACTCAAATAATATAATAATAATATAAATAATAAATATAATATAAAAATATACATAATAATAATAATAATAATAATAATAATAATAATATAATAATAAAATAATAGATTAATATTTATATATATATATATATATTATATATATATTAATATATATATATAGTATTTATATAATATATATATATAATATATACCTATTTTTGGGCTTTAAAGTATGTATGACAGTTCCGAGTGGCTAATGGTTCCTCCTTTCTGTTATGTGTTCCATATCCAACACTCATCCTCCAGACGCATATTCATATACACATACTTAATATCCACACGCCCTCTTCTAGACACATCTTACAGACATCCTATCCCTTATATTCAATACGTGTAGGGAGAAAAAAATTGCCACATCGTATGTCTTGGCGTGCTATTAGAAAGCGACTAAGGACGGTGGGCAGTTTAGGTTGGCTGCCTACTAACACTTATCTTTTGCTAGAATGCTAACGCATGCCTCGGAGAAGGTCGTGATCGCAGTATAGCACCCTTATATCCTAAAATGTATGAATCGTAATCATGTATATGAAATAGTCAGAGGAATAAATGTTTGACAGATGAGGAGAGGTGATGGAGTATTGTAGAAAAGGGCATGAAATTTGATTTTGATCGCTGGTACTGGAAGTAAGATGATAAGGAAATCGGTGAAAATGAGTAGGTGTGGTGTGAATTGTTTGTGTTGCTGTGGAAAAAGGAATGAGGAGGGGAATAGAAAGGATTTGTCCAATTCTGATGAGTGAATGTGTAGAGAGCTATGGTACGATTTTTGTGTAGTGTGAGTACTAGAAGTTAAAGTTTAAATTTAAGTTTTGAAAAAGGTCAAATTTGTGTGGTTGCGACATATGGACCATCTGAGGGTAATGTTGAAGCGAGGTACGATTTCTGGATATCTGAATGATGTTTTGGATGGGCAGAATAGGAGATTCAGTTCATTTGCCACATATTTGCCCATTCAAAGATTTTTTTTTAGCAGTTGTCACCACTCAGCTTGTCACCAACCACTCACGGCAGAGCCCTATTCAAGCGAGGGTGGTAGTAGCTCTGCAGAAAGTTCACCCTCGCAGTGCAAAATTACGCTCTGAAATCCGGATCAGACTAAAGCTCTTTAAAGTGAGGAACATAATAATACAATGGGCAAATACAGAAGATGAAAGATAATATCCGCCAGAACAGATGTGGCGTGAAAGGAGGTAATCAGACCCACAGCAAAACTATTCCTTTGGAGTTACCAATGTCAATCACAATGACTCGTGCGCGAGATACAGCACTCCTTGTGCTATCGTAAGGGGTCGTAAAGTAGGTGGTAACGTCGCAGTGATAAGCTCCCTCGACGCTCCACCTTTCGTCGCTGGCGGTACCTATAGGATAGATGATAAAGCACCAACATCGCGCTTCACGAAATGATAGAGGGTCAAGTGAACTGAGAAAAGTACAGAACAGTTTTATAAGCCTTTTTGGGCTTGACTCGACTGTCCAAAGCAGGGGACAACGCCCCCACCCCCCCCCCCAGGAAGCACCCACCCAGATAATGAGAGCAGTACTACATGACAACGGGCGGATAATGAGACCCTTGTATAGCTGCAGCAACTGAGAAAAGGAGAAAGTCTGCAAAGATCTAAACGAGAACTTCGCAGTGTCTTTTGATGTCGCAGCAAACATTGCGATATAAGGATACGAAGATATTTTTTTTTGTTCGAAATGGTTTAGACTTTAGAGGAGCTAAGGAGAACCAGGGAGAGGCGACAGAAGCGTCGACGAGATAGGAAAAGTAGAAGGTATTTTGGAGGAAGGAGATTTGTGAAGTTGGGTTTTTAAAGAAATTGATTTTCACAAAGTTATTTCTATCCATCAGCGAAGATAAATTCGGAAAGATTAAAAATCGAGAGTGCAAAATTCTAGACAGTAAAAGAGGAGATAGAATTTGATATGACTTAAAGAATGAAGTCGAGTCATCGATACGAGTGGATAGAGTTAGGAGGTGCAGGTGAGAATATCTTAATGAAAAGTAGGAATAAAGTAAGAGATAAGACAGAACCCTGAGGAAACCATTATTGACAGAAAAAAAGAAGAGGTCGCCCATCACAACAGCTGATATTGAGCGATTTGTAAAGAAAGTAGACATAAGTAAGCAAAGAGAGACCCAAAGGAGGGAGGCTTGGAGAGCAGTGACGCATGCCATCCGGTCAAAATGCTTTGGATATGTCAAGCGCCACCACCCAAGATATCTCCGTATTCTAAGAGCGAAAACACATAAATGCGGTTTGATAGAATGTATTATCGCAACAGTAGACTCCGTGCAACGAGAGCCGTACTGGCGATCGGAATGAGTTTTCGGGATAATCTAAGAAGTGAGTTGAGAAAGGTTTCAAAGATCGTAGATAGAATACAAGTGAGAGCTACAGGGCGATAGTTAGAAAGGATCAGAGCGGCTTTCCTTTTTTGAATAGGTTGACATGTGAGAGCTTCTAACACTGAGGGAAAGTGCTAGTATTTAGAGACGATAGAGAATATATGGTTGAGCGAGGGCCGAAGAAGATTTAGCCCCTTTTATTAGAGAATTAGCAACAATGATCAGATGCGAATAAGAGGAGGAAAAGGCAGATTTACAGAAGTTTTGGCGATAGGCCATGAAGATTTGTCAGTAGGAGAACCAAGGAGGTTAGCGCACTTTAATTTGATGAAAGCCCGCTTTTGCTCGTCGAGAAGGTATCCTACAACGATTATAAAGTGAATGAAAATTATCGGTGTGATAGAGAAGAGAATTTTTCACCTCGATAGGTACTGTCTCTAGTCTGAATGGGCAGAGAACAAGCAAGATCGAACTATGAGGAGAACGATTAGATGTAGAAATTAGAATGAATGAGATGAGAAAGAAAACATTAGCTGAAGAAGGAATGAAAATGCTCATCCCATCAACGATTTAAGTAGAGTTTCTTATTCATTAAATTATGCAAATTATATTATTTATTTATCCATTGTTAATATAATTAAAAAAAATTGTTTTACTTTTAGTTATCAATCCAAACTTTATTTTTATTCCAGAAATTAAAATTTAATTTACCAATACATAATAAATTAGCAAAGTATTAAATAATTGGTAGCATTCTTTTTCTAATTATTATTATTATTATTATTATTATTATTATTATATTATTATTATTATTATTATTATTATATTTTATTATTATTATTAATTATTATTATATTATTATTATTATTATTATTATTATTATTATTATTATTATCTTATTATTATTATTTTATTATTATTATTATTATTATTATTATTATTATTATTATTATTATTATTATTATTATTATTATTATTATATTATTATTATTAATTATTATTATTATTATTATTAATTATTATTATTTATTATTATTATTATTAATTAATTCTGAATGGTAAATAAAATTTCGGGAGGTTGAATGCCCCTGACGCCCTTGTCTGCAGCCCTTATATATATATATATAATATATATATAGTATATATATAGTATATATAGTATTAGTATATATATATATAGTATATTATATCTATATATAGTTAATTATATATATAATATATGATATATATTATACTTTGTAGTTAAAGCAATGATCGCTAAAGTAAATATTTATCAGTAGGAAGGCCTTATTAGATACAATTAGAAGGATCAGTCAAGAAGTTAATTACATTTACAAGTTAAATAAAATATATTTTTGAGGTTTCGTTCCTAAGCTGGAACCTCTTTCAGAAGACGATTTATAAACTGTAATTATATTTTATAATATACTCTTCTGAAGGAGGTTCCAGCTTGAGCGAAAGCTCAAGAATATTTTTATTTAACATGTAAAGTGTAAATTTTTCTTAACTGATTCTTCTATCTTTTCATAAGGCGCTCCTACTGATATATATATAATATATTATATTATATATATTATATATATATAGTATATATATATATATTATATATATATATATATATATATATATATATATGATATATATATATAATATATATATATATATATAATATATATATTATATATATATATATATAGTACTATTAGATATATATATAATACTGTATATATATATAGTAGTTAGTAGATATATATATATATATAATATATATATATATATATATATAATATATATATATATATATATATATATATTATATATATATATAGTATATATATATAATATATAATATATATATATATATATAGGTATATATATATAAGAGAGAGAAGAGGAGAGGAGAGAGAGAGAGAGAGGGAGAGAGAAATAAATTTTTAAAAATATTTTTTTTTGCATTAATCTGTTCAAATCGTCATCGTCATCGTCAGTAGTAGTCATCGGCAAAATTTGCTTTAATCGTCATCGTCATCGGTGAAAAAAATTCTTAATCGTCCATCACTAATATATATATATATATATGTATATATATATATATATATATATATATATATATATATATATAATATTATATATTTATATAAGTTATATATATACTATATTATATTAATATATATATATATATATTATATATATTATATATATATATATATAGTATATAAATATATATATATATATGGGAACTTTCGCTTTAAAAGGATGTTAAAAGATATATATCGAACGAACTATTTTTAATTCGATTTTTTTTCATTATTTCAAGGCATAGAGCTTCAGAGTTGCCAAAAGCATTTAATTTATTAATTTGTTTTTTAACTAAAGGAATACCCAAGATTAAATTCGGCAACGATGGGAAAGAGTCAGGGTCTCTCAGGCTCCGCGGGGGGACGACTGGGGGATTCGTCCTACCCTCTGGTCCTCACCATCGCTCGAGCCCCTTAAAAAATAGAAAAAAAATTAACATATTTCTGGAGGCATAAAAAAAGCAGCTTTTGGCAATCTTCGGCTCCTTCTATAGGAGTTTTAGCTAACACGTGACACTGCAGGGTACCACGAGTAGTGTTCGGCGATTTTTAGATATCATGTCTTTTTATGTAACATCCTTTTAAAGGAAGTAGCGCTATAGCGCTATATATATAATATATATATATATATATATATATATTAATATATATATATATATATATATTTATATATATTAAATTTTTTATTTTTTTTAATATAATATATATATATATGATATATATATTTTATTATATATTATGATATATATATATATATATATATATAATCCTGGGAAAGTCGCAATAAAATTAAAAGGAAAGATAAGAAAATAGAAGAAAAAAGACATTTTCAAGAGCATAGTATGGAAAAGAGAAGGAGATAAAAAAAAATCCAGAAGAAATGGTTCAATCAAGAAACATTTAAGCATCCAATAGAAGGAGCGCAAGATTTGCCAAAGTTGCTTTTTTTATGCTCCAAAAATAATTGTAATTTTTTTCTATTTTTTTAAGGGGCTCGAGCCGATGGTGAGACAGAGGGGGACGAAGTCCTCCGTCGTCCCCCGCTAGGCTGAGAGGACCCGACTCTTTCCATCTTTGCGATTTAATCTTGGGTATTCCTTTAGTTAAAAAAAATAAATAAATGTTTTTTGGCAGCTCTGAAGCTCTATTGCCTTGAAATAATTGGAAAAAAATCGATTACATCGTTCGTTCGATATATATCGGTTAACTTCTTTTAAAGGACAAGTTCCATAGGCACTACTCCTTTAAAAGGAAGTTACATAAAAAGACATGATAATCGAAAATCGCCGAACGCTAGCGCGTGAAACCCAGCAGTGTTCACGTGTAAGCTAAACTCCAAAAGAAGAAGCGCGAGTTGCAAAGCTGCATTTTAATTTTTTAATTTTTAATTTAATTTTTTTTTTTTTTAAGGGGCTCGAGCCTACGGGTGGGACAGAGGTAGGGACGAAGTCCCCCAGTCGTCCCCCGCTGAGGCCGAGAGACCCTGACTCTTTCCATCTTTGCGATTTAATCTTGAGTATTCCCATTTAGTTTTTAAAAAAAAAAAAGTTTTTGGTAACTCTGACGCTCTATTGCTTGAAAATAATCGAAAAAATGGATTACATCGTTCGTTCGATTTATCGGTTAACTTCCTTTAAAGGACAAAGTTTCATATATATATATATAATATATAACACGTATATATATATATAATATATATAATATAATATATATATATATATATAAGTAGTATATTATATATATAATATATATATATATATATATAGTATATATATATGACTTGCCCTTTAAAGGAAGCTTACATAAAAAGATCATGAATATCGAAATCGGAGAAAAGCTACTTGTGCAGCCCTGCAGTGTCACGTGGTTTTAGCTAAAACTCGCAGCTAAGAAGAGGCGACGAGAGTTACCACAGAGTTGTTTTTTTTATCATGTTAATTTTTGTTATTTTTTTTTAAATTTATTAGGGACATTAATAGACCCTGAACTCTTTTCTATCTTTGCGATTTAATCTTGGGTATGTCCTTTAGTAAAAGAAAAAAAAAAAAAAAAAACTTTGCAACCTTGACGCACTATTGCTTTGAAATAATCGAAAAAAATCGATTACACCGTTCGTTCGATATATACTTTTTATGGAACTTCCTTTTAAAGGATAAAGTTCCTATATATATATAGTAAATATATATAATATATATATATAGTTATATATATAGTATATAGTATATATTACTATATATATATATATATATATAAATATATATATATATATGTATATTATATATATATTATATAATATTATATATAATATATATATATATTAAGGCAT
>JABUQX010070880.1:0-2500 GCA_015478945.1 Trachelipus rathkii
CATATATTCGTTCTATCTCTATTCTATCTATCTATTCATCTATTATCTATCTCTTCTATCTCCTATATATATCTCCTTCTCTCTAATCTCATCTCTCTCCTACTATCTATCTTCATTACTATAATTACTCTATCTTTATCTCATACTTTCATATCTATCTTACAATCTCTTCAATCTATTCTATCTCTCTCTCCTATTCTCTCTTCTAACTATATCCTCATATATATATATCTATACTATATTTAATTTCTTCCATACAAGTTTACTTCGGCTCGCTGGTGTTCATTACTGCTGCTGCCCTGCCTCTCTCTCTCCTCCCTTTCCCTGTTCTCTTTTCTGTTCTGTCTCTTGAATGTCTTTTCCACACCCCTTCTATCGATTTCGAATTACTTAAACTTTCCCCTTCAGAAAATCGCAAACCCTTACTTACCAATTTACACTGGGGGACTATTTTTGAAGGAATGTGTGCATGCATACCACATACAAACATATATATATATATATATATATATATATATATATATATATATATTATATTTCTACTCGTTTTTCTATATATTATTATATATAGTCATATAATATATATATATAGTAATATATTATATATATATATATATATATATTATATATATATATATGGTGTAGAAAGTTCCACAATTTCTTCCGTTTTCCTCTGCCTACCAAATACCACAACACCATAAATTTTAACAATTTAAACCTGATGTTTTCATACGTATTTACCCTACCCCCAAATACCTTTATTTTGGATAATTCTACATTTAAGCTTTGTGTACAAATTATGAAAAATTCTAAGTAAAACTTAAGACTACAAAAGTAAAGATTAAAAATAAAAAAAAAAGTACCGCAAACGTTAGATGAATCCGATTTTTCTCCCCCCGTGTACAAATTATGCGCAGGTATAATAGGTAAAACTTAAAAAGACTAAGAAAAAAAAAACCAGCAAACGTTAGATGAAACCGATTTTTCCATAGCTCAACCCACCCAACTAAACCACATACAACCACAAAACGAAAATGCCCATCCTTCGTACGTGTCTTTTACCAATTTAAAAATCCAATAAAAATAAAACCGAAAAGGGTTATTATTATGGCTTAGTTCGCGTTAAAAATGGAACCTTCAAAGTAATAGGCATAATTAACTTTTAAACAAAATCACTGTCACTTACAACACTTCACTTCAAACACATCTTTTCCATATTATACAACAAAGTTAACCAACACCTTACAAAACCATTCCACTCTTATTTTACTTTTCGATTCGGACATTTTAAAAAGGGGGAACAAATAACACCAAAATTAAAAAGAAACAAAATAGTGATTTGCAAAAAAAAAAAATTAATACTAAAAAAAAAAAAAAAAAAAAAAAAAAAAAAAAAAATCAAGCAGAAGAAAGAAAAATGGTAACGAACGAGCAAAAAAGAAAGCACCAAAATGTCTGTTTATATGGTGAAAAAAATAAGCAGTATAATCTTTTTTTAAAAACCTATACACGTTTTATATAATCACATCATACGCGAGTGCGTTTCCAATTCTTTCTTAAAGCTTTAAAGGGTTTAATCCAGAAAAACTATTTTTTACTACGAGATGGGCAATTTTCTCCCCCCCGAGTTGGCGAAAACATCAAACTATCATGTTCACGAATACATTCTATATATTCATATATATATATTAATATATAATATATATTACTATATTATATATTATATATATATATATATTATATATATATATACTTATTTCTAATATATATTTAATCTTATATATATATATATTACCTCATATATATATAATATATATATATATATATATATATATATATTACTATATATACTACTATATATATTATATATATATACTCTATATATATATATTATATATATATTCTATATTTTATATTATTATATTATAGTATATATATATATATATATATATATATATAATATATAACACATTTATGATTTATCTATTCATTATATAAAGAATATATATATACATATATTATATCCATTATTCTGTATAAACAACTTATGTGACATATATATTATATATATATATATAATATATCTATATATATATAAGGTATATATATATATATATAGTCTCTTATATATATTATATATATAATATATATATCGCAGAAACGTTTAATACCGGTATTGTGTCATCGACATTAAATATTCATATCTACTTTTAAAAAAAATAAAAAAAAAAAAAAAAAGAAGTATGGCCAGCGGCAGCCTCATGCCCGATTTAATAATACATTTTTTTTCTCGCCCTTAACAATACAAGAATTCAATCCTTTTCTAGACAAAAACCGATCCATAATATTTTGGTCAAGGATTTTCCGATCTCTTCCTCTCTTTTAAACCCTTAATACCACCGCATTCAATGGGGCAGAGCCCTTTTATTTCAACGGTGTATTAACTTACACTTTTTTCTAAATATTAAGGCAACAGCGCTTAATAATTGATGGGTTTGGA
>JABUQX010070880.1:7500-18271 GCA_015478945.1 Trachelipus rathkii
AGGGTGGTAATAGGGACGCTCACTATCGTGAGTGTAATATCTATCCTTTATAAATGTTAATGAATATATATAGTTATATATAGATTTTATCTAGTACTGAGTAGTAATAGGGAAAGTGAGAAGGATTGCAATGATGTACGTCCGTGCTTTGTGCACAGTATATTGCGCTGCAACTATATATAGGCAGGGTCCGTAATCTATATGGCACCGCGGGATTTATATGAGTAAGTAGTTTGCGCTGTGTAGTAGGTTATTATATAGGTTATTATTATTATAGCGCGCTCTTATATTCCTGGTGAGTGAGTGCAAAGTAAAGTCATATCTATTCGTGTTCTCTAAAGTTATATATACATCTCGTTGCACACATAAGCCAATTCCAAGTAAAACTCAGCGATCGAGACGTGAGCAGAGAGGAGTGTATATATATGGACTCATATACTCATTATCAGATGGGAAGGCTATCTTGATCTGCCAAATGGATGGATGACAAAAACTTTGCAAAAAAGTACAATTCCAACAAAGTCCAAGCAAACCGTAATAACATTGTCTGGAATGACCAGACAATGTCACATTTCCGAAACATCATGAGAAGGTTATCTATCTATCTATATATCTATCTATCTATCTATCTATCTATCTATCTATCTATCTATCTATCTATCTATCTTATCTATCTATCTATCTATCTATCTATCTATCAAAGTTCTTTGTACAGATTTTTAATAAAAGTCAAATATGGTGAGCCTCAACTAGTTCCCAGTAGGGAAAAAAACACCAGAATTTCAGATTCCTCAAGTTTTATTGGAAGGAGATCTTCCAAACAATAACATCTCCTCCTCCTTTCTCAGTACCATACTACTAGGCACTCGACTCTTCTCATCAAGACAGTGAGGATAAATTTTCACTTCATCTAATTGCTTTTCTATTTATACATTTTATCACTAAGCAGTGTTTAATTTATTTTATACAACCCCATAACACTAGGATTTTTTTCATGGGAATGGATTAATCATTCTCCCTTTATTTCTTATGGGAAAAATTTTGCTTGGTATACGTCCTGTTTGGTATAAATCCAAAGATATGGAACGATTAAGGACGTAAATACCGAGGTACCAATATTATATATTAGTATAATACTATATATATTAATAGTATTATATATATATATATATATATATAATATTATTATATATTATATATTTATATTATATATATATAGTATATTACTAGTAATTATATAATATATATATATATATATATACAGAGGGTGATTCAAAACCTCTCTGCGACAAACTCGGAGGGCTGATAGAGCAAACGATAAGGAACATTTATTGTTAAATAACGCTATGTTGTATGACGCTTCGTTTCAAAGTTACGGACGAATGAAGGTACACTAGTTTATGTTGTTTGACGCGTCGTTACGCATGTAGTTACTCATTTTAATGTGTTTGTGCGTGCATACATGTGTGTACGCTTACGTCTTTCGGAAACACATGTCAATACCTTTACCTTGCCCAATTCATCGTTAATTCAGTACAGTGTAGGCATCGATTACGAATGGATCACTACACTCTTCCCGAGTTAACGGACATGATAATGTCTTACTGTGCGGCGAACGGAAATGGACGAAGAGCGCACCTCATGTACCGGGAACGGTTTCCACACAGAAATCACCCCCACCACACAATGTTTGCTTGCCTTCATCAGCGCCTTCGAGATAATGGGACCCTTCGTCCCGGTGCATTGGTGGAAGACCGCGTAATACGAGGACTCCTGCGTTTGAAGAAGAGGTGCTTGAGAGAGTCGCCAACGACCCGTCGACAGCACATGCGCCATTCCCCATGCCATGGGTTCAAATCAGTCGTCTGTGGTTCGGGTCTTGCAAGAGCAAAGCCTCCATGCATACTACCTACAGAAAATACAAGGACTTGGGCCAAACAACTTCGCACCCCGTGTGCGATTTGCCCGGTGGTTTCTGCAACGGAGCATCGATAATCCTGCCTTTCCTGCACATGTCTCGTTTACCGATGAGGCGTGCTGCAACGTGATGGCTACTTCTACAGCAAGAAACAGCCCACACGGGACAATCCGCACGCAAATGTTCCATCAGAGTTTCACCAAGGCGAAATGTTTACCGAAACATCGGGGCGGAATTCTTGGGGATTATCTTGCTGGGACCTGTCATCATTCACACCGTTTGGATGAACCTGCGTACCTGCAACTACTCTAGAACACTCTTCCGCAGCTCATGGACGACATACCCCTGCGACGAGCAGAGACCATGTGGGTTTCCAACATGATGGCGACTCCAGGCACTTCAGCCTACCAGTACGGGCCTCATCTGAACAGAGTCTAACACTGACTCAAATGGATAGGGTGAGGGGTACCTGTTGCGTGGCCTGCAAGATCGCCCAACCTCACGTTCCTAGATTATTTTCTTTGGGGGCATGTGAACTGTGAAGAGTGTTGTGTACATTAAATCAGTCAACACAAGAGAGGAACTAATCAGGCGAATAATTCACTCCATTTGAATCAAACAGGACACAGTAGGGCATGTTCGGTAGAGTCCGACAGGCAATGGCACGGCGATGTAACAAATGTAATCAGGTACAGGGCAGACAATTTGAACACCTCCTGTAATTTTCCCCAATAAAATGATTCATAACAAGCTATTACGCATTGCTTTGCTTTACGAAAGCTCGCGTCAAAACACATTCGTTGTTTAAGCAAAATATCCTTATTGTTACCTCTATCACCCTCGGAGTACACAGATGTACGCTACGCACACACATACATAATAACATTTAGAAATACTCAAAATCTCCGGGTTACGAGTAACGACGCGTCAAACATCACGTGGTTTACTCTTACATCAAATCCGTAACTTTGAAACGAAGCGTCATACAACATAGCTTATTTAACAATAAATGTTCCTTATCGTTTGCTCTATCAGCCCTCCGAGTTTGTCGCAGAGGTTTTGAATCACCCTGTATATAATATATAATATATATAATATATATATATATATATATATATATATTAATATATATATATATATAATATATATTATATATTATATATATATATATATATATATATATATAATATATATATATATATATATATATATATAGTAATATATATTATATATAATATATATATATATATATCGTATTATATATATATATATATATATATATATATATATATTATATACTATAATATATATAATGTTATATATATATATATTATATATATATATATATAATATATATATTATATATATATATATATATATATATATATATCCCGTGTGGAGTTTTTGGTCCCCACATCGGGGAAGTCATCTGGTGGCTTCTAACGTGACAAGTGTGGACATGACGCGTGGACAAGAACTAGCAGGCAACCTAAGTTGCCTTAAGGTGGTGGTAATCGCACCACTGGAATGGACAGAGGTAAGCTATCACATGTATTGATTGCTGAAACCGAAGTTATGATAAACCGGATTAATCTTTGGCATCGAACCCAGGCATGAAAACATGGTGTAGAATTAAATTTTAGAATATAAGAACGCTATATAAGCCATCCGGACTACAGCACGTGATGAGAGAGGCAGAGAGGTACTCAGGCCTGATGCGGTTGTGTGAGGAGAGGTGGTACAGGACAATAAAGGTGATGTTGAGTTCACGCCAATAGTTTCCGTACTCGGGGAAAGATGAGGTAGAGGAACACACCGAGGGCTTAGAGTTTATTTTCAATGAAGAAATGTGTTAAGAGTATGATGATGTGGGAACCGGTGTCTGGAAAAATGATCAGATCTGAATAAGATTTAGGACGACACCGAGTTCGGTGACCGTTTAAAGTGTTACGAAATTACGATCCTACTGAAATGGCGAAGAAGAAGTAAAGGAGGATTTATATGGGAGGATGAAAGTGATTGTGAAAGGAGTGAAGAGATAGAATATTCTGATCGTTGCGTGGAACTTCTGTTGAACCAAAAGTTGGAGCAGATAATACAAATTAGGGATGTACCGATACCAGAAAAGAGGCCGATACCGATACCGATACTCTATTTTTTTAGGTGCCGATACCGATACCGATACTTTAAATAATATAATAAATACACATTAATAAGATAGAACATTTGTGCACTGTTAGGCAACTCAAGATTGCATTCCCTGTACAAACAATACTTAGTCTTTTATATTTTATATTTGGTTGTGCCCAAGTATATTTATTTTATAAATTAAAATAGTACCTTTAAGGAATAATAATTGCAAATATAATATTAATAACTTTTTTATGTTTGTGTTTATTTAAAAAATATTCCATTTCTATTTTCAAGTAATTATTAACAAAGTTTAGCTACTAGCTTTTATATTTTAACATGATTACAATTTACAAGAAGATTCTTTAACTAGCTACAATATAAAGAATAAAAATAATGAAAGAAGAGACCTCAGTTAATCAGCCGCAAAGTTAAAATAAAAAAACGCTATTACTCAAACATGACATAATAAAATACTCCTTTAAGATAGATATCATTCAATACTCAAATTCAAAAATTCACAAATTGTGATGCAAAACATTAAGCTTTCATAGTATCTGGCGAGAGACTGTTCCTTTTTGGGATGTTTACATCTACCTAACCTATACTATAAATACGCTCTCTCTCGACTGATGAAGGGGGATGCTGATAATTATTTGCCTGCAAAAACACTGATAATAATGAAAACCTTGGCCCATTTTCATGCCACCACATGAAAGGATTCTTCTGTAGAGGCGGCATCTCATGTTTTCGTAGAGCCTCTCTCCTTTTTCACAGACCATAGATTTGAATTCTTTGCTCTAGCATTTATGGCTCGTCTCTTCAGACGCCGATAAGGTTCTAATTGTGATTCGCTGAAGGTGGAGCCAGATGTCGTACAATTTCGGCCATGAACTTATCAAGGTCTAACATATCCAATCTTCATCTTCAGTAGGTTTATTTGCTGAAAAACCACCATCGTCACTATCAGTGCTGTTGCCAGGGATTGCTGATAAGGCGGCTTCCACTTTTGTCAAGCGAGCAAGCTCCTCGTTTATGCTATTTTAATGCATTCTAGAAGTGGTTCACCGTTGAAGATGTTCTTGTAGGGTTTCAGCTAGCTTAAGAATTCCTTATTAGAACCTTTTATTTATTTATTTTTTACAGTTAATCACACTTACTCACGGGCAGAACCCAATTCAAGGAGTGGGTGTTGTACGCCTCAAAATCCATCTAACGCAAATTACGCAGATGAGCACAGACGCAGGCTTTAAAGTGAGAAAATTAATTGGGTAGGAAACACAGATGATGGAGAGAGAATTCCACAGGACAGAGGTGGTAAGAAAGGCACCGCAGCGAACCAGTCTGGAGATACTAACATCAACACAAAACTCATGTGCCAAAACAGCACCCCTTGTGCTACGAGAGGCGTCGTAGGTATTTGGTACGCGAGTGAATAGTTCCCTCGAGCACTTGCCTCTACAGTACATATAGAAAAGGGATAAAAGCACCAACATCGCGCCGCAAATATAAAGAGTCAAGTGAACTAGAAAGTATAGGACAGTTTATAAGTCTTTTTGGCCTTTGACTCGACCCTATCAAAAGCCGGATTTGAGACCCAGAGCCCCCGCCCCACTTTCAGATATGAGCAGTACTCCCGCCTGAGAGGCTGGATGAGATATGTGTAGGTGAGTAACTGAGAGAGAAAAAGATATGCCAGTCTAAACAGAACCCCAGAAGGTTTCTTTGAGGCCCGCCCTAACTTGGCTCCACTGCAGTTTGAGGTTTTCAAAACATTTTTTGTTTATGTTAAGGCCAAGGTGTTTATATTGTCAACAGGAGAGACTGAAGGCCGTCGAAAAGAGATAGAAAAGTTAAAGAGTCTTGAGAGAGAGATTTAGTAGATGGTTTTAAAGGAGTAAATTTCTGGCAGAACGACCCAACCCTGAAATTCTATCCAGATCAGCGAATAGAATCGAAAGATTAAGACGAGGGCAGTCTAAGTAAAGGGGCAGTGATACAGGTTATGGCGAAGAATGAGAGGTCAAGTCATCGACTATGAGTGGATAGAGTTAGATGTGCGAGTTGAGAAGATCATTGATGAAAGCAGGAATAAAGTAGGAGTAAGACGGAACCCTGAAGAACACCACTATTGACAGAAGAAGAAGTCGCCCCATAACAACCGATATTGAGCGATTTGAAGAAAGCTAGACATAGAGTAAACAGAAAGAACCCAAAGGAGGGGAGCTTGGCGAGCAGTGACGCGTGCCCATACCCGGTCAAATGCTTTGGATATGTCAAGCGCCACCACACAGGTCTTCCCGTAGTTCCTAAGGGCGGAAAACCATAAATCTGTTAAATAGGAAAGTATATCGCCAGTAGATCTCGAGCACCAGAAAGCCGTACTGGTAATCAGAAAGAAGGAAAAGAGATTCCAGATGATCTAAGAAGTGAGAGTTGAGAAGGGTTTCAAAGATCTTAGAAAGAATACAAGTGAAACTATAGGGCGATGGATTAGAAGGATCAGAGCAGCATCATTTTTCGGAATAGGTTAGACATATGCGCGCTTCCAACACTGAGGAAAGTGCTAGTATTGAGGCATAGAGAATATAGTTGAACGAAGGAGGTAGGGGTCCACAGAAGCATACTTCCTCAAAACTCGGAGAGGAATGCCATCCGGGCCACCCGCCTTCCTAACGTTCATAGATTTCAGGAGCTCATGCACCCGATCAAATGAAATGACAGGTAAAGGCATAGGACACCTGAGAGGAGAAGGAGGAGGAAGAGGAATACTAGAATCGTCCAGGGTTGAATTAGAGGAAAATAGGAGGCCAAAGAGATGATTGGCCTTTTCAGTTGGAGTATTAACAACAAAATCATCAGAGCGAATAAGAGGAAAGGCAGATTTACAAGTTATTAGAGATGTTTTTAACAAGAGAGGTAAGAGAGATTTGTGCGCAGGAGGACGAGGGAATCAAGAAGGTCAGCGCACTTTCGTTTATTGAAGCTTGCTTTGCTCGTTGAAGAGTATCCCTGCAACGATTTCTAGCTGAATGAAAATTGGCAAGAGTGATACTAGCCTGAATGGCCAGGGAACAAGCACGATCGAACCATGGATTTTGAGGAGAAAAGATTTAGTCGAAGAAGGAATGAACCTGCTCATCCCATTAACAATTACAGTTCCCACTTTATCGGCAGAATCTGAAGCGTCTTAAGAGTCAAAGCAGTCACTTCAATTATAGTTAGCGTAGAAGCAACGCAATGCCACCCAATCGGCCCGATCAAAGTGCCAGAAACGCATAGGGCATGATGGAGATGTTGGAGAGAAAGTAGTAAAATTAAAGTTGTGGTCAGATTTACCGATAGGAACAGAAGGTGGTGTATTTATAGAGAGAAGGACTAATTAGTGAAACATAGGTCAAGTGTGTTCAGAATCGGTTGGGACGATCGGAATGTGTGTAGGTTATTTAATTTGTTGCTCCAGGTCGTTGAGAATACTGAATGATTCGGCTTCCTCCCAACTAAATCAGTGCGAGAGGAACCCAACAATTCAGTTTTGTGTACATTGAAATCCCCTAAATAGGACCTCAGTATTTGGATTTTAAGATATATGGCACATCTCGTGTGAAATAGTAAGGTAATCAAAAATGCATGAAAATCTGTTCTGTTAGGAGAACAGTATCAGAAGCATAATAAGAATATTATAGTAGAAGGAAGAAAGATTTTAAGCTACAGAACATCAGAAGTTAGGAGATTCTCGAGACACATGTTATAGGAATGTTTATATTTACATAGGCACATACTCCACCAACTTCAAACGGAAATTATAAAATAGTTATAGTTGGATTAGGAGAACAGTTGAAGGATGAATTCTTAGCCATCTGGGTCTCAGACAAGAGCATAAAATTAGGTTTAGAGTTAGAGAGGTGGTATTCCATGGATGCAGAGTTAAAGTGCAAGTGTTGGTAAAATCAAAAGAAAGCCACGCCTGTGCCAGTTCTGCTATCTCTTTACATAACTTAATTAAAATCACAAAAACAAAACAAAAAAAAACCAAAAAAAAAAAAACAAAGTAGAAGGATGAAAAATCCTTCGTACGCTAAAACCTACCTTTTAAAACGATAAAACCCTAATTACAGCAAGTATCTAAAATATGAATAATCAGAAAGTTTAAAAACACTCACGCACTCACACGCTCTCACGAAATTGCGTACAAAAAAAAAAATACTATTGATCAACTAAAAAAGTAGATAAATCTGTATAAATTATAATAATGGCTGTCCAAATAGGTAAATTTTACGCTAAAGACCAAGTTGGAGAAACGCTAAAAATCTAAGTTAAAAAAGAAGACATAACTTGGTACTAGCTATCCATATCGAACTAGATTTATTATTAATGAATCTAAAGTTTCTCATAATTTTCACCCAAAAAAAGTATCGGCTAAGTATCGGCCATTTTAACCGATACCGATACCATAAAAAATGGCCGATTGCGTGATACCGATACCGATACCAATACTATCGGTACATCCCTAATACAAATCATTCAAGAGAAATAGAAGAAACACCGAGTCGGTGACAAAGAGAAATGGAGAAAGTTTCGTAGAGCTTTATGAGGAGTTGGACTTGATAAAGAAAACGTTGTTCCCAAATAAGTTGCATCATAAGGTCACTAGGGTGTCACCGGACAGCAGAACACAAAAACTGATAGATCAAATCGCGATAAGAAGAGGATTGAGAACATCTTTAAAAAATGTGAGAAGCGGAAGGGGAACGAACTTGGCAAGCAATCATATTTTGATCTTGGCTAAGGGTAAGACCAAATTAAATAAGAATAGCATGAACATTCGGGAAAAGAGGTGGGAGGTTCGAGGTGGGGAGAATTAAAAGACTGCAAGTGAGGAAAAGAGTTTAAAGTGAATCTTAGAAACAAATCTGAACTGGTGTAGAATGAAGAGACAGGGGGGATGAGATAGGCGAAATGGTGGAAGAGAAGTGGTGCGGTTAAGCAGTCGCTTTTGGGAGCTGCGAAGGAAACGAAAGATATGCACAGAAAGAGAAGAAAGCTCAGAGGAAATTTGGAATAAATATAATAGCGGAGAAAAAAAAATAGCTAAATTAAGGGCTAAACAAATGCTTGGAACTGACTGGAGGAGAGAAGAGAAATGCTGAAGTCTTGGCAGCAAAAAAAATAAATAAATAAAAAAAAAAAAAAAAAAAAAAAAAAAAAGAAGGAAAGAAAAGAATTTAAAAGGAGAAGACATAAAAAAAGATCTCCCCGATTTAAGACCGGGAGGAGTAGTGTAATGTAAAATAACCAGGCTTGGTGATTTTTTTGATTTTTTTTAAAAAAAATCAAAAAAATCAAAAATCAATGATTTTTTTGATTAATTTGATTTTTTTGATTTATTTGACTTTTTGATTTTTTCAGGCACAAATTGCCTTTTTAATTACCATTTTGATAAAATTAGTAAATAATCCTAATTATTACCTAGTTAATAATAAGTTTAGCAAGTATGATTATTATTTAGTTTAATTAAGTTATTTAAATTATATATATACACTGTATATCTGAGTAATCTAATTTTATTTATTTCTTTATTGAAAATAATTTGAAACTACATTAATGAATTTGCTTATTATATAGATGAAATATACTTATCATTAATCAGGTGATAACTGGTAATAATTATTAATTTAGAAAAAAAATTAGCCTAAAAAATCAAAAAAATCAAAAAATCAATCATTTTTTGATTTCTTTGGTTTTTTTAGGCACAAATGCCTTTTTATTATTATTTTGATAAAATTACTAAATAATCCTATTATTATTACCTAATATAATAAGTTTATAAGTGTAATTATTATTTAGTTTAATTAAGTTATTTAAATTGTATATATACTGTATAATATCTGAGTAATCTAATTTTATTTATTTTTTTATTGAAAATGATTTGAAACTACATTGATAAATTTGCTTATTATATATATAGATGAAATATACTTATACCATTAATCAGATGATAACTAGGAATAATTATTAATTTAGGGAAAAAAATTAGCCTAAAAAATAAAAAAAATAAAAAAATCAATGATTTTTTTTCTTTTAATTTTTTAGGCACAAATTGCTTCTTTATTATTATTTTGATAAAATTAGTAAATAATCCTAATTATTACCTAATTAATAATGTTTAGTAAGTATAATTATTATTTAGTTTAAATAAGTTATTTAAATTATATATATACTGTATAATATCTGGGTAATCTTATTTTATTTATTTCTTTATTGAAAATGATTTGAAACTACAGTGATGAATTTGCTTATTATATAGATGAAATATACTTATCATTAATCTGGTGATAACTTGTAATAATTATAAATTTAGGAAAAAAAATTTGCCTAAAAAAATCAAAAAAATCAAATAAATCAAAAAAATAACGATTTTTTCATAAAAAATCAATTGATTTAATCAAGTGATTAAATCAATTTGATTTAATCAGTGCCAATCCTGAAAATAACCAAAATACCGACTGGGAAAACATGCAGGATGGTACATAGTGAAGGGCAAAGAAGGAAATGTGATTAATAAAGGCAATTAGAAGATCGAAGGAAATCTTTAGGGAACTTTTAAATCATAAAAGCATAATAGAGATCGGAGATGAGGAAAAGAAAAACCTAAGATATTAGTTGAATGTGGAGACTGGAACTCCAACCAAGAGACATAAGAGAGAGTCAATGTAAAACTAA
>JABUQX010070881.1:0-2500 GCA_015478945.1 Trachelipus rathkii
TATTATATATATATAAATATATATATATTATTATATATATAAGCTTTGCCCCCCTGGAAATTTTTGCGGAGCCATGTTTGCTAGACGTCAAAGAATCATTGTTTATTTTTGAGATTCTAAACATCCAGAGGTGGAGCGAATTTTAACCTTGCAAACGGAAAAGCGCAAACTGGAAAAACTTAGTCTGCAAGCGCAAAAGAAAATTTTTCAAAAAAAAATTAGTCCGCAAGCGCAAAGCGCATATGTCCGCAATCAAATTCTTTTTTAAAAAGCACAATTTAGGAGCGCCAAAAAAATATTAAAAATAGGAAGTAGTAAAGATGATTAATTTCTTAAATTTTAATTGAAAGATATATAATATATCATATATATATATATATATATATTTATATATATATATATAATATATATATTATATATATATATATAATATATATATATATAATATATTATATTATATATAATATTTATCATATATAAGTATATATATATATATATATTGATATATATAATAATATATATATATATATATATATATATATATATATATTATATATATATAATATATATAATATTATATATATATATATTTATTATATACGTATTATATATATATATATATTTACTATATATATATATATATATATAATATATATATATATATTATATATTATATATAATATATTATTTATATATAATTATATATATATTATATATATATATAAAAAAATGAGAAAGATTTTAATCTCATTTATTCAATTATATGAGATTCTTCTCCTAGCTCTCCTCTTCCATTCTGAACAGGGTCATATTCCATTAATAAAGATAAATTTTCAAAATTGCTGGATGCTGGTGCTCCCTTTGGTCTTAGAATGTCGAGCCTTAACTAAGCAACCCTTCCACGGGCCGATGAGCTGGTAATAAATACTTATAAATATAATAATAATACTTATTACAAGTCCACTCGACACTCCTGGTATTACAGGGTTCCTAGTGATAGGGGTAAGTGGTGAACATTTACTGGCAGCCCAGGCTATCAAGATTGTCCCAACTTCTCCTCCAGATTTGTCTGCTTGGATATATGGGGCCTTCGGTTTTTCAATATTTAGAAACGTATCAAGAACTCAATTTTTTTTAAGCTTCATTTGAGCAATTATGTGTGTATTGTTGAATCTATAATGTAATGGTATAAATGTATATTATATATATATATATATATATATTATATTTTATATATTTATATATATATTATTGTATATATATTATATATATATAATTATATACTTATATATAATATATATATATTTTATATATATTAAAAGATGCTTAAAGTTTGTTCCAAATTATAAAAAAACTCCTAAGGAAATTTGGTTACTTTCAGATCAGTCCCATCACCTTCAGTGCCTTAATGTAAATGGGTCACTTTCAGACTCCGTTCCAAATATATTCCTCCAATATCCTAGTCTTGATAACTTGGTACTTCACTTCATTTAATCTACGTACCACACCGAGTTTGAAGGGAGGGTGCAGTGGTGTTGCCATAAGCAAATCAAAATCATCAAAGATACTGCTAAACCTCGGTTCAAAGCCTTTTCTTTCCTTTGCTGGCTTTAGTTGACTAAGTTTTTGGCATAGTTAAATTTTTCCACCTCTCGTTGCATTTCCCCGATCTTGTCGTTGAGGAGGAAGAGATTAGGCATAGGACTCCTGCGTTCGCATTCTTCTAATTATGCCACATACCAAGCCTTACACAAATTGGCGTCATAATTTCGATGTGCTTAGCAATTACCTCCTTATCACTTTTATTAAATACTGGAAGACAAGGCTTTTGCTCCATACAAATGTTGTTGATTTGTGTCATACGACCATCAAGGTTCTTAAACAGGTCTTTCATAGAATAGTATAGGGAGTTCCAGCTAGTAACATTTGGTGTTTTAAGCTTTGTTCCCAACTCTTTCTTGATTCTTGCAGCAGTTGTAGTTTTCCTATTTTGCCTACAATGCCTGTGCTTTGGCAAGTGTCTTATTAAATGGATCCTTGGTACCAGAGGATCAGGGAGGAACATTTGAAACATCCCTAGTAGCCTAGATGTTTAATGTGTGGGAAATGCAACGGCAGTATTTAGGTGGGCTAAGGGCATCATGTTCTTCAAGCAGTTTTTCTAGCTGGAGAGGTTTTGTCTGCAGAACCTCTATATCACTAATTTGCTCCATGTCTTCAGGCGTAACCACTATTTCTGCAATTGGTCCTGTTCTTCTTCTCTTCATCACCTTTTTCTGTATGATCATCCACGGCCGAAAGGCGAACAAGAAATTTTGCATCGTTATCTGTTGTAATGGACAACCTGAAGATATATATTTTTTAATAATAGTTGTTATTGTAGTTTTTGAGTTATATTTTTTTTTCCAGCATTACGTTATTTTATATTGACATTTTTCGCCCTTATATTCCTCACCAAATTGTTGATGAATATCCGTAATATTGTTGGCTAGGACTGTGC
>JABUQX010070881.1:12500-17500 GCA_015478945.1 Trachelipus rathkii
GGCTAACTAACAACAGTTCACTGTTCTATTATTCTTCTTTGGGAATTCTATTAGCTGGAGACTTAAATAAATTAATAAAAAATTTGCCATATTTAAAATATGTAAAGAGATTTACAGAGAAAGCAGACTTGCTCGGAAAAATAGAAATGGATTACTCTATTTCATCTTTAGCCCAAAATAATAATACAAGCATAAATTTTAGACACTGGTGACAATTTAGTCGGGGATAAAATTTAAGAAATTTATTAATTTGAATGTTTCCAAAAAATTTTCGGAAGCTTGACATGGTAGCTTATAAATTTTGAATTATACATACAAAATTAGATATTGAGACAGGTTAGACGTTGATTAATGCTTGTTTATGGAATATATTAAATTAATTACATTTTGTCAAATATTTTAGAACACTAATTCTGTGTTAAAATCAATACTTAAAAAATACAAAAAAGAGCCTCTAAAATTAGAAGCTTATAATAATGTCATAATTGATCAACTTAACCAAGGTATCATTCAACCTGTTGAAATAACTTCAATAAATAATAATAATAGTTTCATTTTTAGCTCATAATGCAGTTTTTAGAGATAAATAGAAAGACAGAATGCTAATTGTTATTTGGTCTATTTATGGTAATAAAAAAAACCAAATATCTATCACATAATAAGTACTCAGCTTGCGTGATCTAATTAAATAACATTGGATATTGCATTGAACTTTAATTAGGTTTATAAATTCTCTTATATTTGATTGGAGAAAGCATTTCATCAGATTAAATTTGCCTTTGAAGAGACAGATTAATGCGACTCCCTTTTGGTATTAGATGTAGCCCTTCTATCCTCATGGTAGCACTTTATATAATACTAATATTGCATGTTGACACATATGATGAGTTTGAGTTTGAACTTAGAAAATCTTTGTATAACCTCTCCTATATGGATAACATAGGTTATACATCTGAGTTTGAAAGTGATATTATTCTTGGTTTTCATAAATCAAATGTAATATTTAACAATTATGGGTTTAATTTACAACAATTTTATAGTAATTCACCAGAGTTTAAAAAATTAAATGATAGTGAATTAGATAATAACAGTAATGTAGATGAGCCTATAAATAATCATATTAAGCTATTAGGGATGGTATGGGACACTGATAATGATACCTTATATAATAAAAATAGTGAAATGGATCCCAAAGCAAACACTTTAAGATCTATTTTATCTACCATAAATGGTCTATTTGACCCACTAAATATTGGGCTTCCTGGAAAGAACAGAGCCAAATTATTTTTACATAAATTGCAAAATAATAAAGGTATAACTTGGGACACAAAATTTGATAGTTATTTATTAAAATAATATAATAATATTTTCTTCTTTTGATAATCTGTGCAAGGTTGCACATTATGTAAGAAAATTTATTCATACTGATGCTAGTAAAGACATTTATAGTAATGTTTTATATCTACAAAAAACTAATGCTAGTGAGTTACATTTTTTTAAGTGCAAAAAATAAAATAAATTCAAGTAAAAATAATAATAGGTCTATTTCAGTTTGGGAGCTGTTTGCTGTAAAATTGGGTGTCCAGTGTTTAATAGAAATGCTTGATAACTTGACTAATACCTTTACTCCTTTAAAAATAAATGAATTACATTTATATACTGACTCAATGGTAACTCTAAATTGGATAGTAAATAAAGTGGAAAAATTAAATAAAGTAGAAAAGAAAGGGTCTGTTATTAATAATCAGCTGAATTTTATTGAAACGGCATGTGAAAAATACACGATAACTTTTCTACCATTGTGAAGGATCTCAGAATCCTAGTGATTATGTAACTCGCTATGTTCCTTACAAAGTTTTTTTTTTTTTAATTCTTTATTTAAAAGGGCCTATATTAAAAATAATAATAATGAACGGTTAAAGTCACTGTTCCAAATCCATTATATAATAATAATATAGATTTTAATATTTATAACATTTAAACTTTTTCTTTTGTACTCAGGCCGAAAGTTTGTTTGTAATATTTGTCATTAAAATAAAAGAAGTTATGTTGTATTGAGAGATTAATGAGCTGTTTTAATATATAAAACGGGAAGGCCAATCTCTCATTACAACATAACTTCTTTCATTTTAATGGCAAATATTACAAACAAACTTTCGGCCTGAGTATGGGATCCCCACTGTCTCCCATACTCAGTAACATATATATGGAACTAACAGAATTTTCTCATATTTTACCCCACCTTTTATTAAACAATAGTTTATGGATTAGATATGTAGATGACATTTTTTGTCTCCCTCCCTCACAACGACCAACCCTAATGAAGTCCTAACTATATTTAATCTATTCAATCCTTCAGTTCAGTATAACGATAGATAATGCTTCCAACACTCTATCCTTCGATACTTAATCCATTTGGAATACAATTCTTGCATTTACTTATATATAGAACAACATTCGCCCAAACTATATACATTGGCTATCTATTCATTCCCCAAACACAAAATTAGCTGTTCTTTCATCTCTATTTCTCCGTGCCTTTCGTATATGCTCTCCCCCTCTTCTAGCACAAGACAATAAATACATCCCAATACTTTAAATTCACTTTCTACGCTGAAGTTTTTTTCATCACAAAAAGATTTACAAAGCAAAAAGAGGTATTAAATATGCACCTTTTCCCCCGAAAAATAGGCAACCCATCCTTTTTTACCCAATTCCTCAATTACCATTATATCCGTTAAAACAAATATTAAAAAATATTACCTCATTCCATCAAATAACATCACTTTAAAAAACATTCTCAAAACCTCAAAACGAAAAGAAATCTCCCCCAAAGCTGTATATATCACATCCCTGAATACTTGCAATAAAACATATATAGGTGAAACGATAGATTTGCAAAGAAGAAAAAATCAACATACAGATGACCTGCACAAGGACAGCATAAATTCAGCTTTTAACAAGTCATTGGCGTAACCAGGCACTCTTCAGTATCAACAATATAAGATATCAGAAATATCAATCACACGAACCATCGCAAAATAATGGAATCCTTTTGCATTTATAATAGTAAACAACTACAATAAGCATCCGGTGAAGTTAAGATAGATTTTTATACAAAATGGATATCTGAAAACATCAAAATTTTTCAACAACACACCATGAAAAAATAGCAGACCAACTGAAAAACACTTGAACTGATGAAAGATCAAGAAAGAAATCCAGTCCCTTAGCCTGAAGGGGTCTCTCTCGTGTCGGGACGAAAATTAGCCTTCGTATTTAAAATTTTATATTTCCATTAAAAAAAAAAAGTTCTTTAACAATGTTTTTTTTAATTTTGTGTACTTAGTAATAAAATGAAGTGACAGTAAAGAATAATACTAAAAACAAATCATGGGGTTTACTCTCTAAAGTAAATATATCACTACGAACAAATATATATATAAAATATATAGTATATATATATATATATATTATTATATTATATATTATATATATATATATATATATTATAATATATAATTATATAATAATATATATATTTTTATATATATATATTTTAATATTATATATAAATATAGTATCTATATTATATATATATATATTTATATATATATATATATATATATATATATAGTTATATATATTATATATATATATATATATATTTTATATATATATATATTATATATATATATTATATATATTAATATATATATACTATATATATTATATTATATATAATTATATAATACAACTTATTCTTCTAGAAAATCATTTATTTTCTAAAAATTTCTTTCGAAAATATTTAGTTGAAATAATTAAATGTATTCCTTTTTTATAATTTAAATTATTAATTAATTGAATTTATATTTTATTTTCATCCTAATTTTTAAACTTTCAGTATTTTTGACTTACTACCTTTCTAATTTTACCTAACCCCGGCCCCGGCCCCGGCCCCGGCCCCGGCAAAATTCCCGCCCCGGTCGGTCCCTAGTTGACACTGCCATGCCACATGGAAACTGCACTAAACTGCCACATTTAAACGTGACTCTATCACCAACAAGGAGTTCAAAGAAGCTTGTTCTCTTATAGGGGAAGTATATGAGATTAAATGTGACAGCTTATTTGCAGAATGTGACATATTTTTTAGGATAGAAATAATAAAAGCTGATAGCACATTAATTTCCAGATTTGCGTTGGAGTTTAAAGCAAAACAATCTCACAATCAAGTTGTATACCCAAATATTTTGAAGCTTTTGAAATTGTATTTAACAGTTCCTGTGTCTACGGCGTCAGCAGAACAATTTTTCAGTGTTCTCAAAAGGGTAAAAAACTATTTAAGAAATGCAACAAAACAGGAACGTTTAACACATCTGGCATTGCTAGCCATATCCAATGAAGACACAAATAAACAGATGAATATTTAGAAGTGTAGTCTAGAAGAAAACAAAGACACTTATCATTATTTTAAGTTTAATAAACTAGTAAGTCTCATTACTTTTAACACTCTTTGAGTTACTTTTTTATTTTAAAGTTTCAACAATTGAATTTGTAATTTTATGCTAAAATTAGACATTTGCGTTTTCCATATATGTATATAACAATGTATCATGCTCAAGTATTTCAGCATCAGGGCATTAAATGTTTTTGTAATGAAGTGTTTTATCTAATTATTATTTGCCTTTTATATTGGTACGATTTAGTTTGACACTCCCCCCCCCCGTTACCTTTCATGTATAATGGTAAATTCTTGCCACCCCAAATTTGAAACCCAATCGCCGCCACTGCCAAGAAGTTATAACCCGACACATATCGGATATAATACTATTAATAAAAAATTATACCATATTTGATAAACATATATCCGAAACAGTTTCCACCACCAGTAATGATAATAATAATAGTAATAATGACAAAGTTAAAAGGAAAGCTGCTGTTCAGTGTAGAGAGCTACATAAAACAAACTCATAAATCAGGGCAACTTTAATATCTCAGTA
>JABUQX010070881.1:27500-35000 GCA_015478945.1 Trachelipus rathkii
TTTCTATATTTTCTTTATATTTTTTCACGTCAAACAACAAGGCTTCGAGTTGTGATCTGTTCTTTCTAAACCATATGAAGATCGTTGATAATATTATTCCGTATTAAGATAATTTATTATTCGATTTAATACTAGTTTTTCGAGTATTTTGCTAATGGTATGTGTAATTGAAATCGGTCTATAGTTTTTAGGATCAGTTTTATCACCTTTTTATATAATTAAGTAATATATAATAATATATAATAATAATAATATAATAATAATATATATATAATAATAATAATATAATACTAGTTAATAATTATTAATATAAATTTTAAGCGGTTATATAATGACATTGTACCATAATCTAATAAAATATAAATCAATAAATAAATAAATAAATAGATAATAAATAATAAATAATAACAGCCTATAAATGTCATTCTTTGCAGATTGGTGATTGCTCAAACGATGATTTAGTTTCAAACTGGTTATGGTAGTGGATTTACCCCAGAAGAGGAAAGAATATCAACTCTCCTAGAGAAAAATCTCCGATTATTTTTATACTAATATATTTTATTGATTAAAAGTAGAATTTCCTTTATAAATATATATAGTTGTCAGTTTTTTTTTTTATAGTAAAAAATTTAAAATCAACTATCTTTGAAATATCCCTCTTTAGTATTTTTCTTTTCTCATTATATAATTATAGTTTTTCTGTGAATGAAGGTTGAAGTCTCCCAGTATAACAACAGGAGTGGGGAGATGCTTAAAAAGGTCAGAAAAGTTGACTTTAGTAAATTTACTCCTCGAAGCCAAGTATATCGAGCAGACAGTAAGGTCAGTGGACAGATGGGTTCGTGCTGACTGTTCTTGAAGTATAGTTTGAAGAGGGAATTTAGAATAGGGGACAGATTTATGAATGATCATTCCTGCAACTTCCCTATCACTGTCACCTTCTTCATAGAGGTTAGGGGCGATTTATATTCCGACGGTTGTAAAAGTCGGCGAGAAACATTGGTTGAAAGTTTTATTTGCAAAGGATAATATACACTTTGGTGAAATTTACATATTTTACTAGTTGAATAATGCTTTAAAAATTAGAGTAGTTTAGCCATAGACAATTCCCATGATAGGAAAAGCGGTTGGCCATGCATGTTCGGTATGAATATAATATGAGGATTTTGATCTTTTGAGACAATTGGTCTCTCTGTGCTGCTAAAAGGTAATGTTGGGAAGTTGATATCAGCATGGGTGAGGAAAGTCAGACGTATGGTCCGCGCCCCGATTGAGGAGCGCTGAACAAATCTGGTGGTAAGGAATAGTCGTAAACAGAGATATTTGGACTTGCTACGGACTGGTTTTATTTTGGAAAGGCGAGGGGAAAGTTTTCAGGTTCGGTATTTTGGTAGACGGGCTTCCCATGAATGCGCAAAGTTAAGTTGACGTTTCAACCAAGTCCATGTTATTGTTGTGGACTTAGCTTGGTGTTGGAAGAGCGAGTATTTTTGTCGCTCTTCCAACGACCAAGAATGGAGGCGATATCATCATTTGCCATGCAGCAGATTCAGAAAATGGGTTTGTGAGAATATGAGAAGACTGTTTCCTTGGAGACATGCAGGAAGGTGTCCACCGGAAAAGTGTCACTTTTTTTGTTAAGGAAGTTGGAATAGTTGCATGATTTGGGATCCAATATGGATCAGTTGGTTACGAAAGTCTAACTTTGTCACGTGAGCCAATTCGGATGTGGTGTGATTTGATTTTGGAAGCCCTAGACAAAATTGAATTAAGATGGGGGACCTCTGGGTCTCCTTTTTAAGCCGCATAAACAGATTCAGATGCTTGGAGCTCTTGCGGTCGTTTGCGTTGAACGTACCAACCATTCATCTCTCTCGAAGTTGCAAGAAGCATAGAAGGAGAGGGAGTGGGAATTGTCACAAAAAACACCCCATTTGGGAACTGGGGTAAGAAATTCGCGAAGAAAAAGAAAGGTTATAGAGGATATCGAAATGAAGTTGGGCAATAATCCTGCAAGCGTGCCAGAGATTGGTTGTTGGGGTTTTTTTTTTGACAGCTGTTATTGTTTGGGTACAATCTATTGACTGTCATTGCTTTTTTGTTTCCAGGAATAGGCTATAGGGGCAAGGTGGTCTTCTGAGTTGCATTTTTTTAATCTGGGGTCATATGTGTTTACCTTTTGGAATTTCGTTATGTTTTTATATTTTAAAGAACAATACTTTAGGGCTTGCCGACTTATTCTTTTTGTTTCTGTTTAGAAACATCTTTTTCAGAAATTTGAGTAATGGTGGTGACAGATTAGAGGACATAGACGCAGGTCTCTTACGTGAGTTTGGCCGAACTCATCGGAACTAAAGAATGGATATGGGACAGAGTGTCTTGGATGAAATGCCCCCTCCAAGCTTATGGTACTTGGCAATTTGACCAAACTTAGTTACATTGTTGTTCGTTAGTTGAAAAACTAGTTACTCGGAAGGTTAGGGCTGTATGATGAGAATTTTTTTTCAAACGATTGATTGGGATCTAGGGCTTCTTTTGGACTATTTGAAAAGTCGGTAGTATAGGCAATGCAGGTGGGCAGGTTACAGTAACTGCTCGAGTCTCTCTAGGATTGGGGGAAAGAGTTCTATTGGAATAGAGTTGTGTCGGTGGATTAACAAGGGGAGGCAGGGGGGTTGCTGCAATTGTAGCGTAAGATTGCCTTGGTCTTGCAGGATATTTGCCTTTTAGCTGGTGTATGGCATCTCCCCTGCTAAATTTTTATATGATGCATAACTCCTAAACCAAAAAAAAAAGGCAAGACGGGCATTCTAAGAAGGAGTCCAGTTTTTGCAGTGTTATGTGGTCCCCTAGAGTCTAGAGTATTTTTGGGGATAACCCAATCGCCGGCCTTTAAAGGAACGTCTGGGTCAGGGAATAAACTTACAAACACTATAGCTTGTAAACCATACTTTCACCTTTGAAGGTGGAAAATGGCTGTTAAAGATTAGCAGTAAACTAGGATTTGGAGTATGAGGCGAGTCTCGATGGGGGAAAACTGTAAACTGCTGTAACGAGAAATCTTTTCTGCTTGAAATTCCTTAGAATGATAGCAATATCTTCGTTTTTCTGTTCAAAAGAATAAATAGTGTCTTTGTACGTTTCTTATTTTATCTGGAGTGAAAATAAGAGGAATGTTTCCGAGAGACGCTAATGTTGACAAGAGGAAACTTTGATTCCGAGTAGTAGCTTGAACGAGAAGGGACCCATTCCTCATTAACGTGACTGGGTGGGGACTGGGGAGGGTCAACTCCTAAAGCTTTTTCAAATGCATCGCTAAGAATAATGGTTCTTTGCTTAGTAAGAACTTTGGAGGTGTGGATCGCAATAAGTAATATATCGGGAATGGTGTGTCACCTGGCAGTCCAGGAGCATATTGAGTACACAAATGAGAACGACTAGGACGGGGAAGGGGCACCTTTGAGGGATTTCCCTAACCGTTAGGGTACCTTGGTTGTCGAGGGCATACCAGGCGACGAATTACTCATATGCAGAGGACTTCCAGGTGAAATAGAAGGAATTATAGCGGCAACGCTTTGTCTAGGAAGTAGCTGTTCTTGAATCTAACTTTTTTGGGTTAGAGGATGGCTCAGTCGGTAGAGCGTCCAAGTATTTCGGTCTCAGTCGCAACATGCGTTGGTTCGACCCCAGAGGAGGCTATTTTCTTTACCTTTCCACAATAGTTCTTTATTTACTATACAAATTTAAGCTGCGGTCTATTGCAGTATTTACATCTATTAAATCTTACAGAATGAGGAAGGACAAGGATGAAAACCTGTTTGATTATCGCCTTGAAGGGCTCGCGATTTCGTTTGAAAGCTGTTCTTCAATCTAACTTTATTGGGTTAGAGGATGGCTCAGTCGGTAAAGCGTCCGAGTATGTCGGTCTCAGTCGCAACATGCGTTGGTTCAACCCCAGAGGAGGCAATTTTCTTTATATTCCCACAAATAGTTTCTTATTTACTTATATAATATATATATTATATATATACTATAATATATATATATTATAATATATATATATATATATATATATATATATATATATATATATTATATATATATATATATATATAAATTATATATATATATATATATTAGGACCGACGGCCGGCTGGAATTTTGCCGGGAAGGGCCCGGGGCTGCTCTATTTAGCCGCGGCCGGGGCCCAGGGGCCGGGGCCGGGGCCGGGTTAGCTAAAAATTAGAAATGTAAGTCAAAAAACACTGAAAGTCTTAAAACTTTTAGGATGAAAATAATATAATTTCATTATTTAATAATTTTAAATTATAAAAAAGGAATACATTTAATTAATTTCAATAAATAAATATTTTTCGAAAAAAAAATTTTTTTTAGAAAATAATTGATTTTTTAGAATAATAAGTTTATTAAATATATATATATATATTATATTATATATATAATATATATATATATATAGATTATATTATATATATATAATTATATATATATTATATATATTATATATATAATATATATATATTATATATATAATATATATATAATATTTATATTATATATATAATATGTATATATTTATTATTATATATATATTTATAATATATATAATATATATATATTATAAAATATAATATATTATAATATTATAATTATAATATATATATAATATACTAATATATATAAACTATTATATATATATATATATATAATTATTATATATATATATAATATATATATATATATATATATTATATATATATATATATATATATATATATATAATATATATATATACATATATACTTATATATTATATATATATATATTATATATATTATTTATATATATAAATATATATAGTATATATATAATATATAATTATATATATAATATATAATAATATATATATATATATATATAATATTATATAGTATACTTATATATATATAATATATATATATATATAAATATATATAATATTATATATATTATATATATATATATATATACTATTATTTAAGAAACTTACTTTCGTCGTTAAGTAATTATATTACTTTAGAGAGCGAAGCCCTCTGATCTTTTTAAGTATATGCTTTACTGTCACTTCATTTTATTACGAAAATTACACAAATTAAGAACATTGTTAAAGACACTTTTTTTTTTAATGACAATAAATTCTTTTAAAAGGAAGCTAATTTCGTCCCGAACCCCGACACGCGGAGACCTCTCAGAGCTAAGGGATTGGATTTCTTTCTTGATCTTCATCAGTTCAAGTGTGTGTTTCAGTTGGTCTGCTATTTTCCTCATGGTGTTGTTGAAATATTTTGATGTTTTCAGAATATTCATTTTGTATAAAATGTATCTTAACTTCACCGCGGATGCTTTATGTAGTTTGTTACTATTATAAATGTAAAAGGATTCCATGATTTTGCGATGTTTCGTGTGATTGATATTTCTGACATCTTTATATTGTTGAAATTGATAGAATGGCCTGTGTTACGCCTATGACTGTTAAAGCTGAATTTATGCTGGTCCTTGTTGCAGTTCGATCCTGGTATGTTTTGATTTTTTTTTCTCATTTTGCAAATCATTGGTTTCACCTATAATAATGTTTTATTGCAAGTTATTGCAGGGCGATGTTGAATTATATACAGCTTTCGGGAATTTCTTTTCGTTTATGGGAATTTGAGAATGTTTTTTAATGGTGTGATGCTTATTTTGATGGAATGAGGGGTAATATATTTTTAGTAATATTTGTTTTAACGAATATAATGGTAATTGAGGAATTGGTATGTTAAAAAGAAGTGTTGCTATTTTCGGGGGAAAGTGCTATAGTACCGTCTTTTTTGCTTTGTTAAATTCTTTTGTGATGAAAAACTCAGGATAGTAAAGTGATTTAAAAGTATTGTGGATGTATTTAGTTTCTTGTGCTAGAAAAAGTGGGGAGAAGCCATAATGAAAAGACACGGATAAATAGAGGGATTGAAGAACAGCCTAATTTTTGTTCGTTTGGGACATGATTTAGATAGCAATTGTAAATTATAGTTTGGTTGGAATGTTGGTTTTTCTATATATATAAATTGCCAAGTGATTGTCTTATTCCATGTGATTAACGTTAATCGGATGAAGGGGGATAGAAGGTTGTTGGATAGGCATTTCTATCGCTAGTACTAACTGAAGGATGAATAGAGTTTATAATATACTTTAGGACATCATTAGCGTTGTGTTGTGAGAGGGAGTACCAAAATGTCATCACATATCTTTAATCCCCATAAACTATTTTTTAATAAAGGGGGTGGGTTAAAATATGATAAAATTCTGTTAGTTCCATAGTTCCATATATCTATGTCTACTGAGAATGGGGAGACAGTTTGGGGATCCCCATACTCAGGCAACGAACAAGTTGTTTTGATCAATACTTGCAATTAAAATGAAAGAAGTTATCTTGTTGTAATGAGAGATTGGCCTTTCCCGTTTCATGTTTATTATTTTTAAACAGCTTGCAATCTAATTCTTCTCATTACAACATAATTTTCTTTTACATTTAGATTAGTGAGAACTATGCGGCAGTTAAAAAAATCCACCCTAGTAGCTCATGGAGACCGCGTATGACCCTCACCTATGGTAAGCATCGAGTGGTCAATTTAAAGGGGTTTCATCCCTTGGCCCAGGTGCCTGTGGCACAACCATACCCCTCACAAAACCCCGCCATTCATCTCCTGCTTGTTATTACACCTTTCTCTCGCCCCTCTACCAAACTCAACATTTCTCTCCTCCAGGCATCTGTGTTTACTGACTCCAATCCACTTTTTCTTCGGATTCTCCCAGCCACAATACATCTTCCGCTATAATCCCAACCACTATATACTTCATCCTTCCACACATGACCTAAACCAATACTCAACATACTTTTTTCAGTTCAATTTCTCTCATTATTACCCCTTTTCTTCGCACCACAACAACTCTCTAATTACGTTATCATTCCTCATTTATATGCAATTCCTTCTCACACCTTGGACAAAACCCCTTAAGGATTTGTCCATCTGAAACATCATTGGAACCTTTTAGATTCTAATTCTTTCCAGACATAGTCTCACTAATATACTAATAACACTAGTAACTTAGTAAACAACATACCCTCATAGTAAGACCCTAATTAGCACACTCAAACTTTAACCCTTAACATTTCACCAACGAATTTATTGCACACCTAGCCACCTTCCTCCATCATTCACAACTTTTCCTTCTACACTCTGCATTCAATCCCATTTCCCTTCTATCTAACATAGACCCTAAATATATTTAAAACTTCAGACATTTTTCTCCAGCTTTGCTCACCATATCTAACCATTAACTTCACACTGAGTCGATGTCAACATAAAACCTTCACACTGAGGACGTCCTCCATCACAACCATAACCTTAACTCTTATCCACGTTTTTACTTTTCTCAAGGGCCCCTTCCTTTACACATCCGTGC
>JABUQX010070881.1:40000-57891 GCA_015478945.1 Trachelipus rathkii
CTCCACTGATAGTTAGTTTCAGATTGCTGCTTATGCTCACATCTAAATCTTTTTTTTTGGTCCACAGACTCAAGCCAATCCATTCATATCGTAGTTAATATTCTATTTGAGTTACCTAAATGAAGAACCTTGCACTTTTTACTATTAATTAAAAGAAGTTTATCAAGATCATTTTGAATCTTTATATATCCATCATTATTCTTTACTAAGGTAGCCACTTTGGTATCATCTGCAAACTTAGAAAACTTACATTTAATCCCTTGATCTAAATTATATATATATATATATATATACATTATTATCTTATATATATATATATATATATATATATATATATATATATATATATATATATATATATATATATATATATTATATATTATTATATATATTATATATATATATATATATATATATATATTATATAATATATATATATATTATTATATATATATATTTATATATATATATATATATATATATATATATATATATATATAATATATATATTATATAATATATATATATATATATATAAATATATACATATATATTTATTTTTATTTATTTATTATATATATATATATATATATATATATATATATATATATATATATTATATATATATATATATATATTAGGATGTGCAAAAGTATTTCCTTTATTGGTAATATATTACTACTTTCAGGCATTGGCATTATCTCAAAGGCACATAATACTATCAGTGAGTATTGGCAATTGGTATTGGTCAAATAAATAATACTGTTCAGTCCTTTATAATGTGTAAAAAAGGAGAAGTAACAATATGTTAATGCCTTCTTGTAAACCTGTTAGAAGTTTATAAAAATATAAATACAGGGTGGTCTTTTTCACATAATATTTTTTAAATATATATATATATATATATATATATATATATATTATTATTATATATATATATATATATATATATATATATATATATATATATATATATATATATATATATATATATATATATATATATATATATATATATATATATATATATAGTTTCTTATACTTTTTGTATATATACATTATAATATATATATATATATATATATATATATATATATATATATATATATATATATATATATATATATATTATATATATATATATATATATTCATATATATGTATATATATATATATATATATATATATATATATATATATATATATATATATATATATATTATATATATATATATATGTATATATATATATATATATATATATATATATATATATATATATATATATATAAACTGCTACATGAACTTACATCTAGTGTCATCTACTCAATGAATGAATTAGTTCTTAAAAATAAAATAGCATCTGCCAGGTCCTCCTTTATTTTTCCTCTTAGGTCTGATTTTATAATGCTAAGAGCAGAAAAAACCGTTCAACGCTAACTTGCTTTGGATGTAGATCAGTAATAGCAATTGCAGCTTCTTGCACAATGTCTGCATACTTATCGATGGCCTCTTCTAATTTAAGCTTCTAAGTTATATCAATTTTTTCAACTTCTTTCAGTGCAGCAGAGAATTTTTTTAAAGTTATGGAATATTGTGTACAAGGATGAGGAAAAACCTTGACCTTTTTCTTGAATCGACTAAACTCTTCAATATGTAGAAGCTTTTCATACTCATCTTCTGAGCTTTCTGAAAAATGACTTGAGAAGGTAGTAATGGTTATAGTTGTAGTTTCATCACTTACAATATGTTCAGATGTATTCTTTTCTTCTTGCAACCTTTTAATACAAATGGTCACGTTGCAAAGTGGATTTATCTTTTTGTTGTTGATCTTCATTTAAGCTTACCCTGTAGAAAGGAATTAATATAAACAGCAGCTAGTATGGAATACCATTGTCAATGAGAGAAATTTCTCTTCGTACCTTGGAGTTTTTTTATTTCTTCAGCATCTTAAATATTGATGGTATAAGGTTGAATTCATTAGAATATAATCCAAATTGAAACACAAGGTGCCGGTTAAAAAACCTTCGAAGTTTGCAATTGCATTTTGTGATGTGGAAGTCGAAAGTGAGTGAACTTGTATGAAGCGATTGAAGTCACTCACAGAGTCGCAATTCATGACTTTGTCAGTTCAAAATTTTTTGACTCCAACTCTACTATCTTGAAAGTTACTCCGACCTCTTGAAAATTACCGACTCCGACTCCACCCTTTTCAAAATTACCGATTCCGATTCCACTCTTCAAAACTACCGACTCCACAAGCCTGGTGGTAGGAAATGGTGTTACAATGATGGAGAATCGAGATGAGTGGAGGGTGCCCTACCTATTATATTTTCGGATGATATGGTTCTATTTGGCGAATCTGAAGAGAGTTTGAGAGGATTGGTAGAGAGATTTGGCAGGGTGTGTAAAAGGAGGGGTTGGAAAGTAAACGAAGATAAGAGTAAGGTTATCGTTGTGAGTGAGGACAGTACGTCCTCAGTGTGCAGTGTGAAGTTATGTTAAATGGTGAGCAGCTGGAACAAGTGTCTGAGTTTAAATATTTTGGGTATATCTTGGATGAGAAGGGAACGAATGATGCAGAGTGCAGTAGGAAAGTTGTGAATGATAGGAAGGTGGATGGTGCAATTAAATCGTTGGTGAATGTAAAAGGACTAAGTCTGGAATGCGCTAGGGTCTTGCATGAGGGTATGTTGTTACCTATGTTATTGTATAGTAGTGAGACTATGGTCTGGAATAAGAAGTATAGATCTAATGTTCAATGTCTTCAGATCTAGCACGCCCCTAAGATTGTCCATCGATAGACAATCTTAGGGGCGTGCTAGGTGTGAGAATTGATAAAATGAGGAATGAACGTATTAGAGAGTTGTGTGGTGTGAAGAAAGAGGTAAACGAGAGAATAAATGAAAGTACATTGAGATGGTTTGGTCATGTGGAAAGGATGAATGACAGTCGGTTGGTTAAGCGGATGTATAGTGGTGAGTATGTTGGGAACCGACCGGCTGGGAGACCGAAGAAAAAGTAGATTGAGTCAGTAAAGGAATGTCTGCAGGAGAGAAACGTTAGTTTGCAGAGGCGAGAAGAAAGGTGCATGATAGGAGAGAATGGCGGGGTTTTGTGAGGTGGTATGGTTGTGGCCCAGGGGATGAACCTTACACTTGACGATTTACCATAGTGAGGATCCGTCTCGGTCCCGTGAAGCTTTAGGGTTGACTGCGACGAGTTCTTATTAATTAATGGTACAGAGGGGGTAGATGGGCTTTTTCGACTTTTGTCATATTCTTCTACCGCTTTTCTTTTCCGATGCATGCCTTACCTCAGTCTTCGAGAGAAAAAGATAGATGAAAAAGATAAATATATATATATATATATATATATATATATATATATATATATATATATATATATATATATATATATATATATATATATAAGAGAAAGAGGAGTAAAGAGATGAATATATATATATATATATATATAAGGCTGGGCTTTCTTTTGTGCAGGGGGGGCACTTGCCCCCCTAATCTTGGCGAAATAAAACTGAACCTTAGATGTTTGCCAGACGACGTTTTTAAGGGTTTATTAGTAGAAAACTGTAAAAAAAAAAAAAGATACATCAATCGATAGATACTGAAGGAGTAATTACTAATTACTAACATATTATAAACATACATATTTTTTTATAGTTTTAATGTGTTTTCGTTTTCATATTGGCTTGAAGTCAACTAGCTGTGTGCTTTTTATTCAGCTAGCTTCTTCAGGTATTCTCCGCTGGAACTCTCAGTATGTCGATAGCATTTGGCGGCTGATACTGCGAAATATATATATGTATATTTTACATATATATATATATATATATATATATATATATATATATATATATATATATATATATATATATATATATATATATATATATATATATCACTCAATCTTTGCCCCCCCCTAATTGAAATCCTGCCTACGCCCATGTATATATATATATATATATATATATATATATATATATTAAGTATATATATATATATATATATATATATATATATATATATATATATATATATATATATATATATATATATATATATATATAATATAAAATAATATAAAAATAATAATAATAATAACACAATGTTACAAGAAAAATGTTTGTTCTGATTTTTCTTTTGTTTTTTATTCCGTTTTTTTATGTAGATTCCAAATATGTTTTTAGTTTTTCTCTAGCATCGACCGTTTTTGTGTTACGACGGCAGGAAGTATTTATTGGCATCCCATTTTGTATGGTGGTTACCGTTACAAAAAAATTTTTTTTTTGGTTTCTTCTGATTTTTTTATTGCTTTTTATGCAGATTTCAAATATGTTTTTAGTTTTTCTCTAGCATCGACCGTTTTTGTGTTACGACGACAGGAAGTATTTATTGGCATCTCATTTTGTATGGTGGTTATCGTTACAAAAAAAAAAAAAAAATGGTTCTGATTTTTTTAGTTTTTTATGTAGATTCCAAATATGTTTTTTAGTTTTTCTCTAGTATTTACCATTTTTGTGTTACGACGGCAGGAAGTATTTATTGGCATCTCATTTTGTATGGTGGTTACCGTTACAAAAAAAATAATTTTTTTTTTGTTTTTTGATTTCAAATATGTTTTTAGTTTTTCTCTAGCATCGACCGTTTTTGTGTTACGACGGCAGGAAGTATTTAACCACAATACAAAATGAGAAGATGCCAATAAATACTTCCTGCCGTCGTAACACAAAAACGGTCGATGCTAGAGAAAAACTAAAAACATATTTGGAATCTGCATAAAAAACTGAAAAAAAAACAATAAAAAAAATCAGAACAAAAAAAAAATCTTTTTTTGTAACATTGTGTAATAATAATAATTTGAGGAATGGTAAATCTGCAGGTATAGATTAAATTACTGGCGAAATGATCAAGAACGGAGGAGATGGTGATTGATTGGATTTGGAAGTTGGGTAATAAGCGTTTATGGAGGGTATAGTTCCGAGGGATTGGAGGAGAGCAGTAATTGTACCATTATATAAGGGTAAGGGAGATAAGGGGAACTGTGGGAATTAGTTTATCGAGTTTTGTAGGGAAGATATATGCTGGTATTTTGATGGAAAGAGTGCGTCGAGAGATTGAAGGACTGATTGGTGAAGAACAAGGTGCGTTTAGAAATGGTTGACAAAGTGTGGATCAAATCTTTACATTGAAGCAAAAGATTGAGAAAGAGGGAGAAGAATAAATTGTATTTAGGTTTTATGGATTCGCAACAGGTGTATGATAGGATTAATGGCAGGTGTTCGTGATATATGGAGTTGGTGGGAGGCTTCTGAATGGAATCAAAAGTATGTATGACGATAGTGAAGCGTGTGTACGAATAAATGGTGTCGAAAGTGATTGTTTTAATATTAATAGCAGTGAGGTAGGGATGTGTTTATGTCTCCTTGGTTATTCAATTTGTATATGGATGAGGTTATGAAAGAATAAGTGGTGGTGGCAGAAGATGGTGCTAGTGATGGAGAATGGGAATGGAAAACGTGGAGGATGCCTTACCTTTTATATGCGGATGATTTGGTTTTGTGTGATGAATCTGAAGAGAGTTTGAGAGGATTGGTAGAGAGATTTGGAAGGGTGTCTAAAAGAGAGGTGTCAAAGCAAACGTAGATAAGAGAAAGGTTATGATTGTGAGCGAGGACAGTCCTCGGTGTGAAGTTGCTAGAAGGTGAGCAGCTGGAACAAGTGTCCGAATTTAAATATTTAGGATGTATTTTGGATGAAAAGGGAACGGATGATGCAGAATGCAGTAGGAAGTTGTGAATGGCAGGAAGGTGGCTGGTGCAATTAAATCCTTGGTGGATGTAAAGGGACTAAGTCTTGAGTGCGCTAGGGTCTTACTTGAGGGTATGTTGTTTCCTGTGTTAATGTATAGTAGTGAGATTATGGTCTGGAATAAAAGGTATAGATATAAAGTACAATGTGTTCAGATGGACAATCTTAGCGTGTTAGGTGTGAGGAGAATTGATAAATGAGGAATGAACGTATTATTGAGTTGTGTGGTGTGAAGAAAGGAATAAATGAAAATACGTTGAGATGGTTGGTCATGTGGAAAGGATGGATGATAGTCATATGCTTAAGCGAATGTATAGTGGTGTGTGTTTGGAATCGATCGGCTGGGAGACCGAAGAAAAAGTGGATTGAGTCATTGAAGGAATGCTTGGAGAAGAGAAATGTAAGTTTGACAGAGGCGAGAAGAAAATTGCATAATAGGAGTGAATGGCGAGGGGTATGATTGTGGCCCACCTGGGCCAAGGGATGAACCCCACACTGACGATGCCATAGTGAGGGTCTGTCGCGGTCCCGTGAAGCTCTAGGGTGGATTTTCTGACTGTGGCGAGTTCTCACTAATAGGTATAAGGCTGGGTTTTCTTTTCGATTCGTGTCATGTTCTTCTACTACTTTTCTGTTTCCGGTTCATGGTACACACCTTACCCCCAGTCTTGGGGAAAGAATGTGTATGATATATATATATATATATATATATATATATATATATATATATATATATATATATATATATATATATATATATATATATATATATATATATATATATATACACTCTTTATAAAGGGTATAAAGGGGGCGGTAAGGTTGGGCTTTCTTTTCGACTTGTCATATTCTTCTACTACTTTTCTGTTTCCAGTGCATGTGACGCACCTTACCCCAAGACTGTGGAAAAAAGGTGGGTGATGATGATATATAAAATAAGGTTAGAAATAGGAATATATATCTTCAAATTTATTTCCATAAACACAATAAATTTAATAAATAGATGTTATTTTTTATTTTCATTATCTGGTCCAGGGAAATTCCTTTCCATATTGTCGACGCAAAAACATACTTTGAGTTTCTTTCTCCAAATTACTGAGTTCAAAAACTGCCGGAGCCAGCTGTTCCACATGAGTTTGGTATGCGCCACCTATTAAAGCAAAATTAAAAAGAAAAAAAAAGTTGATATATATATATATATATATATTATATATAAGAATATAGAGTATATATAATATATATATATAATATATATATCATATATATATAATAAAAAAAGTATATATATATATATAATATATTATATATTATATATTATATATGCGCCCGTTATGAAAGAATTACGAGGTGGGGGTTGCGAAATGGTGTAGAATGATGAGAATGGGATGAGTGGAGGTTGCCTACTATTATATGCGGATGATTGGTTTTGTGTGGCGAATCTGAAGAGAGTTGAGAGGATTGGGTAGAGAGATTTGCAGGTTGTTGAAAAAGGAGGGGTTTAAATGTAAACGTAGATAAGAGTTTGTAAAGTTCTTGGTTGTGAGAGAGACAGTCCTCACGTGTGAGTTTGTTAGATGGTAGCAGCAGGAACAAGTGTCGCAGATAATAATTAGCGTGGTATATGTTGAGATAAGAAGGGAACGGATTATGTAGAGTGTAGTAGGAACCGACCGGCCCCGGCCCCCGCCCCGGCCAACCCCGGCATTTTTAGGGACCCCGGCCCCGGCCCCGGCCATAAAATCAGGAAAACCGGGGGTTTCTACCGGGGTTAACTGTAAATTTAACTAAATAATAGACAGTTAAATCAAACAAAAACAAAAAAATATTATAATTCCATTACTTCTTGATAAATTGATGAAAAATTATAAACATACCTAAATGATAATCAATTTTTTTTGGGTTATTTTATGATATTCAAATTTAAAATTCGAGGCCAATGTCATAATTTTTCCGAGTTTTTAACATAAAAATATCCGAAATTTTATCAAACGGATTCGGAAAAGGAAATAAATATAATTGTTAAAATATTAGGTATTTATTTATTTAAGTAAATATCTTCAAGAAAATCAAATATTTTCCGAAATCTCTTTTAAAAATTATTTATTTATTGAATTAATATATATATATATTATATATTTATATATATTATAATATATATAACATATATGATATATATTATATTATATATATATATATATATATATATATTATATATATATATATTATATATATATATATTTTTACAGTATCACCACCGCTCACGGCAAAGCCCCATTCAAGGAGGGCGGTTGGTTAAAATCCAACAAACCTCAACTACGCAAATACGCAGATGAGCCAGACCGCGGGCTTTAAAGTGAGGGAGATTAATTGAAGTAGGAAACACAGAAAATGGAAGAGAATCCACCGAACAGAGGTGGCAGGAAAGAAGAGGCACCGCAGCGAACTAGTTTGGAGTTGCTAATATCACGCAAAACTCATGTGCCGACACAGCCCCCTTGTGCTACGAGTGCGTTCTTAAAGGAGGTGGTGGCACGCGAGTGGAAGTTCCCTCGAGCACTTGCCGCTACGGTACCTACAGAAAAAGAGATAAAGCACCAAAATCGCGTCGGCAAATAGAGGGGTCAAGTGAACTAGAAAGTAGCGGGACAGGTTTATAAAGTCTTTTTGCCTTTGACGTCGACCCTATCAAAAAGGTGAGACCTGAGCCCCCCCAGATATGAGAGCAGTACTCCATACAAGGGCGGATGAGGCCCCTGTAATACTGGAGTAACTGTCTGAAGAGGAAAAAAAAGATCTCGCGTTTCTAAAAGAACTCCCAGTTTCTTTGAGGCCCGCCCTAGCAACCGTTGTGACTGTTGAGTTTCCAGAGACATTTTTGTTTATGTTAACGGCCAAGGATGTTATATGTTCAACAGGAGGACGAGAGAAACAGTCGAAAGAGAATTAGGAAAGTAGAGGTGCTTAGAGAGGAGAGATTTGAAGAAGTTGAGTTTTTAAGAATTGAATTTCACAAGGTTTGAGACAACCCCGCCGGAAATTCTATCCAGATCAGCAAGAATAAGACATCGGACAAGATTAGCGAGCAGGCCCATTCTAGAAGCTAAAAGAGGGCAGAATTGAATGAGTTGAAGAATGGAAGGTCGAGTCATCGGATATGTAGGAATAGAGTTAGATGTCCAGGTGAGAAGATCATTAATGAAAAGTAGGAATTTAATAAGAGTAAAGTAGAACCCTGAGGAACACCCTTATTGACAGAAAAGAAGAAGAAGTCGCCGTATCAACAACAAGAGCCGATATTGAGCGATTGAAAGAAACTAGACATAAGTAAGCAAAGAAGAAGGAGGGAAACCCAAAAGAGGGAGCTTGGAGAGCAGTACGCGTGCCATACCCGGCAAATGCTTTGGATATGTTCAGCGGCCACAGCGCAAGTCTCCCCGTAGTTCTAAGGGCGGAAAACCCATGAATTCGGTTAATAGAGAAGTACTTCACCAGTAAGACCTCGAACGCGCAAAGCCGTACTGGCGATCGGAAAAGAAGTGAATGGAGATTTTAGATGGTCTAAGAAGTGAGAGTTAGGAAGGGTTCAAAGATCTTTAGAATAGAATACAGATGAGAGTAGTAGGGCGATAGTTAGAAGATCAGAGCGGTTCCTTTTTTCGAATAGGTTGGACATGTGCGTGCTTCCAACCACTGAGGAAAGTTTAGTATTGAGATCATAGAGAATATAAGTTATAAACGAGGCAGGCGCCAGTCGGAGCACACTTGCCCTTCAAAACTCGGGGAGAATGCCATCCGGGCCCCCCGCCTTCCCAACGTTCATAGATCTCAGAAGCCCATGCACCCGATCAAATGTATCACAGGCAAAGGCCAATGGACACCTGAGAGGAGAAGGTGGAGGAGGAGGAATCCCAGAAATGTCCAGGGTTGAGTTAGAGGAAAATAGGAGGCCGCAAGAGATTGGCCTTTTCAGTTGAGAGTTAGCAACAGAGCCATCAGATCGACTAAGAGAAAGGCCGATTTACAGAAGTTGTTAGAGAGTTTTTGGCAAAGGCCAGGAGAAATATTTTCAGAGGAAACCCAGGAGGTTTTAGCGCACCTTCGTTGTATTGAAAGCCCGGCTTTGCTTCGTCGAAGGTTATTCCCTGCCAACGATTTCTAGCTGAATGAAAAAATTAAGAGAGTCATATATATATATATATATTATACTTATATATATATAATAATATAAATAAATATAATATATAATATATTATTATAATATATTAATATAATATATATATTATATATATATTATATTATATTATATAATATATATATATATTATATATATATATATATATATATATATATTATATATATATATATATATAATATATTATATTATAGTATATATATTAATACAACTTATTCTTCTAGAAAATCAATTATTTTCTAAAAAATTTCTCGAAATATTTATTTAATTGAATTTAATAAATGTATTCTTTTTTATAATTACAAATTATTAATTAATTGAAATTTATTTAATTTTCATCCTAAGTTTTAAGACTTTCAGTGTTTTTGACTTAACATTTCTAATTTTAGCCTAAGCCCCGGCCCCGGCCCCGGCTAAATTAGAGCAGCCCCGGCCCCGGCCCCGGCCCCGGCCCCGGCCAAAATTTCCCGCCCCGGTCGCGTTCCCTAAGTGTAGTAGGGAAAGTTTAGTGAATCAGGAAGGCGGCTGGTGCAATTAAATCGTTGGTGAATGATAAAGGACTAAGTCTTGAGTGCGCTAGGGTCTTACATGAGGGTATGTTGTTACCTGTGTTATTGTGAAGTAGTGAGACTATGGTCTGGAATAAGAAGTATATAGATCTAAAGTTCAATGTCTTCAGATGGACAATCTTAGGCATGCTAAGGTGTGAGAAGAATTGATTAAAATGAGGAATGAATTAGAGAGTTGTGTGGTGTGAAGAAAGGGGTAAATGAGAGTATAAATCAAAGTGTTGTTGAGATGGTTTGGTCATGTGGAAAGAAAGATGTTTGGAATTATACAAGGAGGAAAAAAGGAATACTAAAAGGTTCATACGTAGGAGGAAAAAAAAAGGTAAATGAATAGTTTGGAATAAGGATGAATGGGGACTTACAAGGCAATAAGAAGCTCTTCTGGAAGGAAGCGCGAAAGGGAAAGAATGAGAATAAGGATAATCTGCTTAGAATAATGAATAGGGATGGTGATTTCGTAACTGATGAAATGAATGTGAGGAAAGTGTGGAGGGAACACTTCGAAAATCTGCATAACATTGGCAGGAATAAAGAGGTGATAGTTAATGTGCGTGGGTTTGATGGCGCAAGAAGGAATAGGTATTTTGGGGATGAGGTCATTAGTAAGGGGGAGGTAATGGGTTGAGTGAGAAAGTTGAAGAATGGTAAATCTGAAGGTATAGATGAAATTACTGGTGAAATGATCAAGAACGGAGGCGAGATGATGATTGACTGGGTTTGGAAGATGTGTAACAAAACGTGCATGGAGAGTAAACTTCCGAGGGATTGGAGGAGAGCAGTAATAGTACCCTTATATAAGGGTAAGGGTAAACTGTAATAATTATAGGGGAATTAGTTTATTGAGTGTTGTAGGAAAGATATATGCTGGTATTTTGGAAAGAGTTGCATCGAGTGACTGAAGACCTGATTGTGGGTGAAGAACAAGGTGCGTTTAGAAATGGTTGACAATGTGTGGATCAAATCTTTACATTGTAACAAAGGATTGAGAAAATGAGGGAGGAGAAGAAGAATAAATTGTATTTAGGTTTTATGGTTTAATACGAAAGCTGTATGGCAGGTGTTAGTAATATATGGTGTTGGTAGTAGGCTTCTGAATGGAATCAAAAGTATGTATGACGATAGTGAGCGTGTGTAAGAAATGGAGTCAAAAGTGATTGGTTTAATATTAATAGCGGAGTGAGGCAGGGATGTGCTTATGTCTCCATGGTTATTCAATTTGTATATGGATGGGGTTTTGAAAGAATTTGAGGTGGGGGTGGCAGGGGATGATGCGACAATGATAGGTGCAAAGAGAGGTTAGAGGGTGCTCCCACCTATTATATGCAGGATGATTTGGTTTTGTGTGCCGAATCTGAAGAGAGACAGAGGATTGGTAGACAGATTTGGCATGGTGTGTAAAAGTAGGGGTTTGAAGTAAACGTAGATAAGAAGTTAATTATGGTTGTGAGTGGAGGGACGGTCCTCGGTGTTGAAGTTATGTTAGATGGTGAGCAGCTGGAACAAGTGTCTGCGTTTAAATATTAGGATATATATTAGATGAAAAGGGAACGGATGATGCAGATTGTAGTACGAAAGGTTGTGAATGGCGGGAAGGTGGCTTGGTGCAATTAAATCGTTGGTGGATGTTAAAGGGACCGTCTTGAGTGCGTAGGGTCTTACATGAGGGTATAATGTTGTTACCTGTGTTCAATGGATAGTAGTTGAGACCATGGTCTGGAATAAGAGGAATAGATCTAAAATTCAATGTGTTCAGATGGACAATCTTAGGGGCGTGTTAAGGTGTGAGAGAATTGATAAGTGAGGGAATGAACGGTTTGAGGTTGTGTGGTGAAAAAGAGTAAATTGAGAGAATAAATGAAAGTACATTTGAGATTGTTTGGTCATGTGAAAGGATGAATGACAGTCGGTTGGTTAAGCGGATTATAGTGTGAGTGTTGGAAATCGACCGTGGGGAGACCGAAGAAAAAGTGGATTGAGTCAGTTAAAGGAATTCTGCAGGAGAGAATGTCGAGTTGGCAGATGGGAGAATACAGGTGCATAATAGGGTAAATGGCTGGGTTTTGATGAGAGGGTATGTTGCCTAAATGTTGGCAGGGGATGAACCCCAAAACTTGACGATATCTGCCATAGTGGAGTGTCCGTCGCGGTCCGTGAAGCTCTAGGGTGGATTCTTCAAGACTGCGACGAGTTCTCACTAAATAGGTATAGAGGGGGCGGAAAGGCTGGCTTCTTTCGATGTGTGTCATATTCTTCTGCTACTCTCTTTTCCGATGCAAGTCACGCACCTTACCCCGCATTCATTGGGGAAAAATAAGGAAAGATAATGAGATGAAGATTTGATGATGATAATATATATACCGTATATAGATAATATATATATAATATATATATATTATATACTATATATTATATATAATTAATATTATATAAATATATATATATATATTAGTGATGCACCAGATCTATTGGTATCGGTATCGGTATCGGTGTATCGGTCATTTCTGAGGGTATTCGGTATCGGACTTTTGTGGTGTAGTAATCGGTATCGGTATCGGCAAAATTTTGCCGATACCTTTTACCGATACCACACATTTAAATCTTTAATATTATATCTTATATAATTATATATTATATATATATATATATATATATATATATTATATATATATATATATATATAAAATATATATATATATATATATATATTAATTATATATTCCCCCGACTACATGAAAATTTCATGTATATATATATATATATATATATTTCACGTACCATGTCCCTCATTGCTGAAGGGTGGTGTTGGTAGTTGAAAGTTTTTGAGCTTATCAACACCATTCATGGAAAGCTAGATTTGATAGGAGTTTTTCAGCACATTGCTAATCAGACGAAGAGAATTTTAAAATTTCTTCAATGACTCGACGAATTCGAGAAGGGTAGCTTCACCCTTTCTAGAAATTAAAGTTTCAAATTTCTTCTTTTTTTAATTTTGCATATATACTATATATATTATATATATATATATATATATATATATATATATATATATATATATAATATATATATATAATATATATATATATATATATAAATATATATATTTTACACATATAATATTTATATAGAAAATAAATTTCTTTTTTTTTTTTTTTCCCCCGCCCAAATTTTTTTGATTCTGATAGTTGCCTATCTATCTGAGCCTACTGTATGTTTATAGGCGTTTTTCGTCTTTATTGTGCTTACGAAGTAAGAATGCTTCGAGTTTTGCGTTCGTTTTTGTTAAACTGCAAAATTTAAAAAAGCTGAAAAACGTAAGGAATTCCTAATTCTTAGGTTGCTATCTTCCTGTGATTGCCGATTTAGCTCGTTCTTGACAAAATGTGTAAACCAAAAAAATGGCGGCGTGTGGTAAGCCCGTTTGAATTGATGAATATTTTCATTCAATAAAATCAGCTTAACTTTAAATCGAATTTCTTCCAAATCGATAAACTCCATACACAAAGTTGATCAATTTATTCGTAATATAAACTATTCTTATTTTGTTTATATATGTTTATTCCAAATCGCCGAGCTCCATCATAACAGCTGATTTCAATTGTTTGCTAAAACAAAGTAAAACTTCGCAAATTGTGTTCCTTTTTGCAGCGAAATTCAGGCACATTAGTAGAGGCGAATCAGGAGGTCCAAACGAAGTCTTATGATATTAAGAGTGGCGTTTAAGTGCTTTTTATTAAAAAAGATTCAAAACTGTAAAAGTTCTTTAACCTGTCAAGCATTAATCAACTGATAAGAATTTTTGAAGAGATTCTACGTTTCGATGATGTCATAGTTGATTCTGACAGCGAATTCTCTGCTTCAGAGTTGGGGAGATTAGTTCGAAAGGAAATGCCCATGCGTTTGAAGGCTCGCATCTTTAGTTGTAGGAAGGTTTGACTTACATAGTTGTTACAGTGGCACAGTTTATATTTGTAAACGATGTGTGGCCTGAAGTTCATGGGGATGCTTTTTAATCTTAAAAGAAACTGCTAATTGAGTTTTTGTTAATAAAGATATAAGAAACTTGCATTGTGGGAAAGTTTTTGTTTAAGATATTTTTAATCTGAAAGTGTGTGAAGATCATTGGAAAGGGTCCAATGCAGGGAAGCCGAGCATAAACGGAAGTTAAGAAACATCATATGCAGTAGTTTAGGGCGATAAGTGTTATCGAGAAACGTTAAAAAGTTTATCAAAAACCGTTTAGAGGGATAAAGGCTAAACCTTGAAAATTACAGAGAAAAGTGATTTCTTCATGGAAAAACCTCCAATCAGAACAAATAACAAGGCTTGTGTATGCGGGACCTTCGACCTGCAATTTTATGATCAAAGGAGATAGAAATACAGAAATTAGTTCCAAGTAAATATTACTTAGCTTGGATAAATTAGACAGTAGCAATCCACTATAATACTTTACAATTGGGAACTAATTTCTTTATCGCTATATCCTTATCATAGATTGTTAATAATACGAAGCGTTTGCGATAGAATGAATTTTAGTATTTCTTTGCTTTTAATTTAGAACAGTTTTCGTTTTTTTCATGTCATTTGTGCTTACGCTTCGATAAAGAAGATGCTCACACAGTTCTTAGTAGTATTCCTGTTCAGGGTTCACACTTTCTGGAAAGTCAGGAAGGTCAGGGAAGCGTTTTAAGATATTCTGAAAAGTCAGGAAAATTCCAAAAAAGTCGGGAAATTTTAAATTTCAAAACATATGAAGAATGATCATGGACCAAGCTACATATTTTTGATATATTTTAATAATTTGCTTGATAATTGTGGATTGAGATATGTATTGATAATTGTGAATGAAAAGGTATACACTCGAAACGACATCCAATAGTCACTTGTATGAACTGTTTCTTTCTATTTTTTAGTTCACCATACCTACTAGTCTTTTCCTATTCTGTGCCTTAGAGTGGTTCAAGTTCATCTTCCGATTGAAGGATGATTTTGGTTATATGGATGTGTTTTAGGACTGTATTGAACACTTGATGACTTAATGGTTTATATCTTTTTCTTTCTAGGGATATACTTTTTGAGGTGGTTTTTTTTATTTAGTTTTTTTTTTATTTTTTTTTTTTTTTTTTTTTAGGTTTTGACGAAGTGGTTTTGGATTTTTGTGCAGTGACAGCCTGAACAATCTGCTCAACACCAAACATAACAAAATGTTTCGTTCAACCAAAGATGTATTTCTAAAATTCCAAACTGGCTTTTTTAAAATGCTTTCCTCTTAGAACGTGAATCATTTTACGAAAGTTCCAAATGTCAGACCCACTTGGTCCATTTCTGTTCACAGATTTACAATGTCTCGTACTAAATATTATGGAAAAATTTCTTAAGCCAGTAAAATGGCTGCTACAACAACTAAGCTTTTTGTAATTAGATTTTAATGACATAGACAAATTGCCGTGATGATAAAAGGATAATCCTTGGATTCAACAACAAAAATCTTCGAGAAATGCCACTGTTGAAATGAAAGTATATCCTAAAATTCAAAACTTGAATGCCCAGACTGTGCTAATCAAAATAACAGAAAAGATATTAGAAAAGATGTCCTCTGAAGTACAAGCATGTCCAAGGGCTCTCATCATTGTTCCAGTATAATTTTACATCAGCCAGAACAAGGGAACAAAGATTTGCTTATTGCTAGAGGCATTGTACACCTATAACCGAATCACAGTTCTGTTGCTGATAAAGCAAAAGCACAATACACTCTACTTTGCAGTGAGGCTCTATTCTACCCTTGAATTAAAAATTCAAAATATTTTTTGAATGGTGACTGTCCTTCTAAGGGGACTTGATGAATTTTTCTTCTATTAGTACCTGGGAATCAATGTATGGCGGAATTGTGGCAAATTAATTAAATTAGACTGATTCGTTTCCCATGGAAATGCGACGATGGAGGGGGTTTTCTGTTTCAATAAAGCAATTTTAGTTAAGAGAATCTAAAAGAACATAGTCTGATTTCTCAAAGAACAGTTCACAATGCTATAAGATCTTATGAAAGTACTCATAAAGTTCCTATCCCTCAAAAAATGTTGACAAATGTAAGAGCTGCCATAGGAGATATGAAGAACATATCAAACGAAAAAAAAGAAAATTATTCATACCAGATCTATACAACTTGGAGCAGCAGAGAAGAGATTGTTAAAACAAACGCTTTGACAGAAGATGACCGATATTAAATCAAAAGATTCAGAATGCTTTGAGGAAAGAAAAAGTTAACCTAAATATCCCCATTTAGAACTTTTGTGATCACAGTGGCGTTTGTCACATAGGCTTATTAATGTTAAGTTTAAATTTGATTTTCTTTTTGAATAAACAAAACTGTTTGCTTTTGGAAAAAAAAAGTGCGTGGGACGGCTATGGGGAAGGAATAGATCCAATTACTAAAAAAAAATATTTTTAAATCATCCATAATCCGATGAACAATTTTTAAATGTAAATTTCTCAATAATTTAAGTATGAATGAGTAAATAGCTGCAATCAATGATTAATAGATACTTTTTACTACGCCAAAAATGACGAACACGCTGCTAGTCAGGGAAAATTTGCGGAATTGTGGTCAGCGATAGTCAGGCAATTCAAATTTAAAATTCAGTGCTGACCCTTGTTTAAACGACCGCGATTTCTTGCTATTCGTTTACTTTTGTTTCTAAACAATTGGAATCAGCTGTTGTGATGGAGCACGTGTTTTGGAATAACAGAATAATAAAAATAACTACATGATTATATCAAATAATGGATCAAACTATTTGTGATGGAGTTTATCCATTTGAAGAATTGATTTTAAAGCTGAATTGTATTGAATGAAACATTCATCAATTTAGACACCAAGCCGCCATCTTGTTTGTTACATTTTTCGTAAACTGTGCTTTATCGGCAAGCACGGGAAAAAGCAACTTTACAGAATTAAGAAAATTCCCCTACGTTTGGTGAGCATTTTCTTACGATTTTGCGCTAAGTTTGACAAAAACGAACCCAAACTCAAGCATTTCTTACCGTTTGTAAGCACAAATACAAAAAAGAAAACGGCTATATATATACTTATATATTATATTTATATATATATATATATTTAATAATATATATATATATCCCCTATATATATACTTAATATTATATATATATATATACCTATATATATAATTTTTAAACATTATTTATTTTAATAAACGACCGACCATGATAACAGTGCTGACGAGAAGGAAGAATTATCCACAAAGCCTGGCCTCCTGCGAAAGCAGGGTATCCCTATCTT
>JABUQX010070882.1:0-2500 GCA_015478945.1 Trachelipus rathkii
GTCAAAAGGCATTAGTTTATCGTCAATGTCCTCCGTACCAGAATTATTTTCATCACTTTCACCCGTAATTTCAGTATCATTTTTAACTGGTTGCGCCTCAATTTCAGGTGACTTATCATTTAAGACTTCTTTGGTAATAGAATGAACTCGATGCACAGGCGTTTTTTCAGATCCACCGTATTTGTCAAAAGGCATTAGTTTATCGTCAATGTCTTCCGTACTAGAATTATTTTCATCACTTTCCTCCGTAATTGTAGGATCATCTTTAATTGCTTGCGCCTCAATTTCAGGTGACTTATCATTTAAGACTTACTTTTGGTAATAGAATGAATATCGAATGCAGCAGGCGGTTTTTTACAGATTCCACCGTTATTTTGTTCAAATTAAATGGTCACTGCCAGTTCTTTATCGTCAATGTCTTCCGTACTAGAATTTATTTTCATTACACTTTCCCTCCGTAAATTGTGGATGCATTTTAAAATGTTTGCGCCTCATTTCAGGTTTATCAGTTTAAGACATTCGGAGATCATGTCTTTGAAGTTATATTTTTTTTTTTAGAAATTGTTCTTTTATTGTTGTATCTTATTCTACTTTTAGTTCGGGAATTGAATCAGTTTAAGTTATTTTTGAATTTCATCCGGGTCATGTTTTATATTAGGTTCCTACTCGGGGACTATTTTCTTATTTTCTAGATGATTTCCTTCATTTTCACCACTATTTGGTTGCGAATTACTTTGAACGTCCGTTTTATATTTACTTTCACGCTTGCATGAGGAGAGTCTAACTCATCTTCTTCTTCGGATTAGCATTTTACCTTTTGCGGTTTTTTCTGGGCCTTGCTTCGGTTGTCTTGGGCACACGAGGAATTTGTAATTCATTATTATAAAGAAACTATCAATAGGACGGATTGATGCACGCTATCTTCGTTTGCAAATTTACTTACTAAAGTTCGATCCTAGTCATCTACAACAAGGATGTTACTCGTGTTGCTGCTAAAATAATATGGGTACCCACCTTAGTTGTGAAGTTTCAGGACCTAGAACATGGCCAGGAACGTTGAGCAATTAATGAGCAGATGCCAAGAATTGCGGATCTTCGGGTCTCTATAGAGTCCTGGTTTTATAAAAAATAGATTAGAATTGGGGGCACTTTTATATATATTTATGATATAATGTATTATTATATATATTTATTTATATATATATATATATATTATATATATATATATATTATATATATATATATTTATATTATTTAATATATAGGTATAAATTATTATAACATATATATATATATAATATATATATATTTATATTATGATATATATCTATTATATATACCAGATGGTTTTATACAAAACAATTTTTTACTGCAATGTTTACAGATTTTTGTTAAGAAAAAATGCAATTTAATATCCAGCTTCTTGTTACTATTTCTTTTATGTTTTCATTCTCTCTCTCTCTCTCTCTCTCCTTTCTCTCTCTCTCTCTCTCTCTCTTTCTCTTTCTTTTTTTTTCTCTCTCTTCTCTCTCTCTCTCTCTCTCAGCTAAATCGCATTTAAATATCTTTATAAGAAATGTTTGTGTGTTTTTTGAATTTTATAATATTTTCCTTATACCAAATATTTTTATTTCTATTTTTTCCAACAAGAAATTTTGTGTTTTAGACTTAAGTCGATAAATCCTATTTTTTATATATGTAATAAAACATTTTTTTTTTTTTGTAGAAATTTATCACTCTAGAAAAAAAAAAACTTTAACACTTAACCACACTTAAAAAAATGAACTCAAAAATTTAATCTCCTTGTTTCAGGCAAAGGTAATTAATTAATTAATTCTAGGTGTGTATGTGTATCTCTATTCTTTCTACATAAGAAAATCCTTTTTTTTTAAACTCGTATAACAAATCCTTTTGGGTTCGAAGTCTCAGAAAGTAGAAGAGAATCAAGATCTTCTTCCACAGTTTGGAATTCGTAGGTTCTTCAGAGAGTTAGGTTCAGACATCAAGAAATCCCTCACACGAGGTGGTAAGATGTAAAATCGGATTCATAAATGATACAGCAGACGACTATCCATTGCGTTCGGTTTGAATTGTCTTTTTGGTTTGCTGTTTTTTGATCTTTTTGTGAGGATCTTCAAAAATTTTGAAATTTATGGATTTTTTTTTGACGACCGTTGTTGATATTGATAAAAATAAACTTTTTAAATAATCGAACCCTTTTTCTACATCTTCTGAGAGTTTCATTGTTTGTAAAAAAAAAAAAAAAAAAAAAAAAAAAAATTTTTTTTCAAAATTTCAAAATTGCTTTATTAACAGTTCTGGGTAATGTTAATTTATTTGTTAATTTTTTAAAATTTCCTCAAAATATTTAATAAATTTTCATCAAATAATTAAAATTTGAACTATTTCTTTTTTATTAATTTAAAAATTTAAATTGAAATATAATTCATTACTAGAAATATCAATGACACTTTCAGTGGTGGTAGAAAATTAAAAAAAA
>JABUQX010070882.1:7500-20026 GCA_015478945.1 Trachelipus rathkii
TTAGTTCAAATTATAGAGCCATTCTTGAAAGGGTATAATCTAGGGGTTTCCGCCTTCTAAATTCCCATTCCCTCACTGACTCTCTCCAGTTGTACCTTTGTCCCCTTATTATAGGTTATTGCAGCAGACACTATTCTTCCGAACTCTCTAGTCCCACACTAGCTCATTTGTCTACCTTGCAATCTCAATTATGCTGTTTCCCTTGCCTTAACCGCTATGCTCAATCTTAAATGAGTTCAACCGGTAAAGTTTCAACACTCTTTCTTCTCCTACTTTTCCAAACTTCTTTGACTTACACACTTTCAAACGCCGTACATCATTTTTTGTTGGCCATTAATTTGATTAATGAATTGGATTTTTCCCCAACTCTGGTTTAAACTATGAAGGCCTCTGGCATTTAGCACCAACAATATATATATATATATATATATATATATTATTATATATATATTTAATATTTATTCGAAGTATTTTATATTTAGATTTATATTTATGTTTTAATATAAAAATAATATTTAATTATATATTATATTGTATAAATATACTGTATATATTAAAATATATATATATATATATATATATTATATATATATTATATTTGGATATATATATATTATATATATATATATATTATATATAACATATATATATAGATTTAGTTTCCCTGTGTAAATAGCGAAGTTTTTAAATAATATGCATAGGGGGGATGCTGATATTTATTAAAAAGTTCTTATAAAATTTTTTAAATTTTTTGAGAAAAATTTTAATAAAAATTTTATCGAAATTTGTTATTAACCCTAATCAGTAAATCAAAATCACATTAATCATAGAGTATAGTTTAGGTAGACTCTATGAATTTTTGAGGTACTGAGTTATTAGTATCATAGTGAGAGTCATATATATATACAGAGTGGGAGTGAGAGGAGACTACAGTGGATGTGAGGCTGTAAATGTGATGGTGAGCTTAGCGATGGTAAGTCGTGATATCCTTATATATATATATATAATATGTAAACAATACAAAATAGTTAATAGATAGAAATAACACCGAGCTCACTCACTTATATATATAATATATATTGGGGGAGCAATAAAATAATAAATGAGAGTTACTAAAAATTCAAATATAAGACAAAAAGGGTAGATATGACTGTCACAAACATTAAATTTTATTCGTCGACGTTTCGACCTCGGACTAAGGTCATCTTCAGGATTGTGGTTAAAAATACAATATGGTATAATAATAATAATAAAATAATATAATAATAATAATAATAATAATAATAATAATAATAATAATAAAATAATAATAATAATAATAATAATAATAATAATAATAATAATAATAATTACTAATATTTATAATAGCTCTCATTATTTTATTTTTGGTCATTACTGCTATGTAGTACTTTATTGTTATTATTATTATTATTATTATTATTATTATTATTATTATTATTATTATTATTATTATTATTATTATTATTATTATTATTATTATTATTATTATTATAATTACCCCATATTGTATTTTTAACTACAGTCCTGAAGATGACCTTAGTCAGAATTCGATACGTCGATGAATAAAATTATTAAATGTTTGTGTGTCATCTCTACTTTTTCTTTTTATCTCTAGCTTTTAGGTTACAAATCTTTTCATTACTAAATATTTTTATATAAATTTCAGTTTTTGTGACAAAATAGCTTTTCCACAATTCCTAAAAGTTTTATTAGTTAGTAGCAGTGTATAGTAACCGAGATCAACCGTATTTTGACCAAGTCAGGTAATTAGGTGACTTAGGAAATCCACCCAACTCCGTAGGAATTGGCCTATATTTCCAGTTGTAACATTGCACGTCAGTAACGACGACCCGACCGTTTTAGGGGCTGAGGACCAGGATTTCAGATCTTCAGAACGACGTCCAAAAGCCAAGTCATATCGGCAGTTGACTAGGAAATTTTCCTCACTCCGTTAAAATTTAGTGATCTAAATGCTTGATACCTCAAGGTACGGGTTTCCAAGGACAAGGAGACCCTTTTTTGAGATCAGGAAGACCGTTTTCGGATGTTTTGGGGCTGAAATCAGGGGTTTAGTCGCCAAAGGGGGATTTTATATTCCCTTGAGGTTTCAAATGATCGGTAGATCATTTCTGATGGTTCCAATCGGTTTATCAAGTCTTTTTTTACCCCTAGATTGAAGTTTAAATCATCTCTAGGCCCTCTGATTGTCTTAATGCATTGAAAATCATCAATTTTAATAAATATATGCGGTGCCGGAACTGGAAATAAACATAGAGTACAATATGTGAGTTGTCTTTTTATATGTTTACGAACCCTTAGAAGCCGATTTTGAGGGTTTGAAAACCCTGCAGGGCGTTTGAGCACCTCCTGAAGGAACGAAAACGAAGGATTCTAGGAGAAATCAGAAATTGAAGGCCACACATGAGGTGGGGGCCGAACTTGAAAAATTTGGTTTTACCCATAAAATAAAATTTTGATGAGAAAATCAGCTAATAAATACAAAAAGTGGAAATGTTGCAAAATATATGGACTCTATTAGCTTGTTAATTATAACTACTCTTTACTTCTATTTCTCTCCCTGACTTTCTTCTTAATGCTTTGCCTAACATACCCTTTCCAAATCTAACCTAACTAAACATAATAACATAACACATAACTAGTTAATTATAAAGACTCTTTCCTTCTTCCTCTCTCTATACCTATCTTTCTCAAAACCTTTTCTAACTTAGCCTAACCATACCTAACTGGCTAAACATACTAACCTAACAGAAATAGCTTGTTAATTATTATCGACTCTCTCTCTCTCTCTCTCTCTCTCTCTCTCTTCTCTCTCTCTCTCTCTCTCTCTCTCTCTCTCTCTCTCTCCTCTCTCTCTCTTTCAACACCTTATTTAACTTAAATAAACCTTACGCAGCCTTACAATTCACATGACTAATTATGTTCTAACGTGTATGTGACGTCAATTTATGAGATCATACATTAAATACAGTTTTCGTTTACGCTGTAACATTTATATTTTAACATTTAATGTTCACATTTCGTTTTCTTTTGCGAACATTAACTTTATTATTTAGATATATTTTCTTTTAAATTGCAACTTTAATAAATTTATATTCAGTTTTCTAAACGTTAAAGATTAATAATTATATTTTAATATATTTTCTTCTGTAATATGTAGCATTTATATTTAATATATTTTCTTTTAAATTGTAACTAATATTTTTATTATTTTTCTTTTAAACGTTTACTAAATTTCTTCTTTTGTTTTAAATTTTTATTTAAAATGTAAAAATTTAAATTTCATTGTTAAATTATTAAAAAGTTCTTATAAAATTTTTTAAATTTTTGAAAATTTTAAAAATTTTTTATCGAAATTTGTTATTAACCCTAAATCAGTATATCAATAAATCAATTAATCAAAAAATCAAAACCGTAAAAGCACAACCTAACAGCATCCCTCCCTCCGTGTTCTACTGATCAATTGATTTATCGTATTTAAATCATTTCTGTACTATATACTCGTTTTTATTGTTAATTTTTGTTAAAAATTTTGTAATTTATTGGCCCTAACGCAGTGAATCAATAAATCAAACCCTCACTCCACCATCACCCTTCCCTAGAGTCATATTTGGACTTCATTTTGTATTATAAACTCACATGTCGTATAAACATTACATAAAAACAAGTACTTTGTATAAAAATATCATGGTAAATTGAAAGTTTATTAATATTATATTTTAACGACCCTAAAGCATTAATGCAGTAAAGCAGTAACGCAAGACACACTCCACCCCTCCAACTTCTCTGTGATCAATTGATTGAAGTCATGTATGTACCAGCATTTATTGTATTTCAAACTCACACGTTGTTTAAACATAACTTCTATCTATTTCGTTCTACCTATCTATCTAACTCTTTTCTCTCTCTTTGTCTCTCTCTTTTCTAACTTAACATAACATACTAACCTAACACACTTAATCTGCAGATAACATAATAATAATCGTAACCTATCAATTAATGCTAACACGACAAATACCTAACAACATATAACCTATCTTAACTTAACCTCACCTAACATATGCAATATCATTCAAACTAGCATAGTATTCCATCTTTATATGTTATATGTATACATGACTAATTCTCTTATAATGTGTACATGCTATCGTTTCTATGATGTCATACATTGTACCCCGTTTTAATTCAAGCTGTGGGAATTATATTTTCGTATTTAAAATTCGCCTTTCATTTTCTTTTTGTATACGTAAACTATTATATATTCTTTTGCAGTCTGAAACATTTATATTTTACATTTTTAAACCTTGCATCTTATTTTCTTTTTGTAAACGTAAACTATTATATATTTTTTAGCTGAAACATTTATAGTTTGCACATTTAATATTCACATCTTATTTTCTTTTTCAAAACATCAACTATCATATTTAAATATTTTTCATTAAAACCGAAAAATTTATATTTCACATATTTAATATTCTCATCTCGTTTTCTTTTGTATACGTTAACTTTATTATTTGGATATATTTTCTTTAAATCTGCAACTTTAATAAATTTATATCCCGTTCTCTAAACATTGTTGGTTAACATTTATATTTCCTTTTTAACCTGGAAGTTTAATATTTTAGAATTTATTTTTCTAAACTCACTTTAATAATTTTATATACCGTTATCTTTTCTAATGTAACTTTATTAATATTTTTATTATTTTGTTTCAGCGTTAACTTTAAATTTTTATTTAAAATTTAAAATTTTATTAAATACTTGTTTCATCGATATATATATATTTTTTTAACATTAAGTAAAACTTTTTGTTATATCTTAATTTTTTATTAAAAATTTGTGATTTATTGACTTAACCAGTAAATCAGTAAATCAAAACCCCACCTCACCCCACCCCTCCCTCTCATTTATTATATGCTCAATTGATTAAGGTCATGTTTGGACTTCATTTTCGTATTATTAGCACACAAGTTGTATAAAAATAGCTTCGTACAAAGAAAATAAATTAATTTTTATATTATTACATAATTTTACATCGAATATACTAATAAACACTTAATTATTTTCGCTTTGCGTGCTACACATTAACATATATTTACGAAGAGACTTTAAAATCTGATAACTTTTAATTTGTTTTGCAAAACATTGCGCAAGAGTAAAGCGTAACACTTTCAAAAAATAACAATACAGAACAATAAATACTTTTAGGCTTATCACGTTTTAAGCTCTATCCATTTTCATAACATGACGTAATACCTTTCATTCTTGATATATATATATATATATATATATTATAATATATATATATATATTATATATATATATATATATTATATATATTTATATATATATATATATATATTATATATATATATTATAATATATCTCCAACTTATTACTTTTATAAAACTAGCGAATTAATTACTGGATATTGGTGACAGTTGGCAACTGCGTATATTTTCACTATAATATCTAACGAAGCCTAACAATATTTATCATGATCCAACAAAGCCAAGCAAACCCTAACCTAACCTACCTTTTCCCATAATACCTAAAACATATCAATGCTAATTTGTCATTAACATAGTAATATCTAGCAAAGCCTAACAAAATATATCATAACCTAACCTATCCAAATTACGAAACTACGAATAAATGCTGACAGCCAAAGTTTTAACTTATCAATATCTGCTAACATAGCAAAATCTAACAATAATTTACAGAACCTAACTTATCTAGCCTGCTAAACTATGAATAATTACTAACATTAACATAGTTCCCTACTTATCACTCATAAATAACCTAACATTACCCAGCAAAACTTAACCTAACCTAACCCTACTTATTCTATCATATCTATAGCATAACAGTATTAATTTAACATTAGCAAAGTCATATTTAACAAAATCTAACAAAAATGTATCATATCCTGCAATATCTAACATACTGAACTACGAACAAATGCTAACATAACAAAGGTTTAGCTAACCAACATATGTTAACATAATAATATCTAATATTACCTTTCGTAACCTAGCAAATTTATCAAAATCTTTAAAATATTTCATCAAAGGCGACCTAAAATACATTGTATTTACAAATCTAGAGACCGACATAATAGAACAAGAGACATTAGACTAAGATTTTGGTTCTTTTTAGCGTGTTAGTGGGTTTTAACATTTTTTTGCTTTCAACTTACACAATGTAATATATTTAAATATTTTTCATTAAAACTGTTACACTTATATTTTCACATTTAATATTCACATCTTAAAATTTTAAATTTTTTAATAAAAACATCAATGAAGCAAAAATTTTAATAAAGTTTTTTTCTTGTTTAATAAAAATTAAAAATTTATAAAATTTCTAGTCAACGTTGAAAAGAAAAAGATTGAAAGTATTAAAGTTAAATTTGAAAATAAAACGGTTTATAGAATTAATAAATTCACAGGTTAAAATAAAATAAATTATAAAATATCAAATATCCAGATAGAAAGAAAATATATTAAAATATAAATGTTAACAGACACGTTTAAAAAACGGGAAATAAATTTATTAAAGTTATATCGTAAAAAAAAAATTATGTCTAAATAATAAAGTTAATGCTCACAAAAGAAAATGAGATATGAATATTAAATGTGAAAATACAAATGTTTCAGCTTTAATGAAAAATATTTAAATATAAAGTTAACGCTTACAAAAGAAAATGAGATGTGAATATTAAATGTGAAAATATAAGTGTAACAGTTTTAATGAAAAATATTTAAATATATTAGATTATATACGTTGAGAGCAATAAAATGATAAAAGGCACTAACATGCTAAAAATCATCAAAAACATCCGTCTACTGTTTCTGGGTTTATTTGGTCGGTATCTAGATTTATAAATACAATAAGTCGTTTAGGTCGCACTTGATGAAATATTTTAAAGTTTTTGACAGATTTTTCAGGTTATATAAATTAATATTAGATAATCCTATGTTAGTAGATATTGGCAAGTTAAAAACTTTGTCAAGTTAGCATTTATTCGTATTTCACTATGTTAGATAGGTTAGTATATTTTAAATTTTGTTAAATATTACAATGTTAGTGTTAAATTAACATTGATATGTTATAGATATGATAGAAAAGTAGGGTTAGGTAAGGTTAAATTTTGTTGGGTAATGTTAGGTTATTTACCGTAGATAGGTAGGGAACTTTGTTAATATATCAATTTTTCATAATTTAGCAGGTTAGATAGTTTAGGTTATGTAAATTATCGATAGATATTGCTATGTTAGCAAATATTGATAAGCTAAATCTTTTTATGTCGGCATTTTTTTGTAGTTCCGTAATTTGGATAGGTTAGGTTATGATAAATTTTGTTAGACTTTGCTAGATATTACTATGTTAATGATAAATTACCATTGATATTTATAGATATGATGGAAAAAAGTAGGGTTAGGTAGATTTTGCTTGGTTGTATTGGATCATGATAAATTTTGTTAGGTTTTGTTTTGCTTTGCATTGTTATTTTCTGAAAGTGTCCGGAGATTAAAATGTGATAATACTAAAAGTATTTCATGTTTTGCGTTGTTATTTTCTGAAACTGTTAGACGTTACTATTGCTCAATGTTTTGTAAGACATTAAAAGTTAAATGATTTTAAAGTCTCTTAAATTATAAGTTAATGTGTAGAAACGTAAAGTAAAACAATGATTAAGTGTTTATTAGTATGATTCCATGTAAAATTATGTAATAATATAAAAAATTATTTAATTTCTTTGTTCAAAGAAGTTATTTTTGTTATGTTTATACAACTTATGTATTTATAATACAAAAATGAAGTTCAAATTTGACTTTAATAAATTTAGTAGTAGATCATGAACTTCTTTTGGGTCAAATCACAAAATTTAGTAAAAAATTTAAAATTTTACGATTTTTTTATAGATAATGTTAAGGAAAGGCTAACATTTTCTTTACCACCAGTTGCAGGTTTTGTAAAAAAAAACTGGGTTTAGGCTTAAGTTCCACAATATTCATCCAATCTGAAACAATCAATGAGAAAGCAGAATGTGGCAGTTAGAGAGGCAAAAGATTTATTTTGAAGGATTTTCTATGGCACTTACTGTTTGTCTAAAAATGTCACTCTTTGATTTTGGCACTTTTTAAAAAAAGTGAATGGTGAGCTCATATGGCTTTTCGAACTGACTCCAAAAGTGAACTATAGTGAGAATGGTCTATTTAGCGAAATCGCCTAAGATGAAATTTTGCTATTTATTCATGGTGCCAAAATATATAAGACATTTGGCACCTTGTAAAAGCAAAAAATTAAAAAAAAAACATTTTTGACGATAAATCTTTCTTACTTATCTCATTGTGTGGAAATATTCAGAACATGTATAATTGGATAGATACATCTTTCTTATTAAAACAAATTTTTTTTTACAATATTTTTGTCGCTGTTCAGAGGAAAAACCTGAAAAAAAAATTTATCCATAAACCGACAAAAATATTTGACATAAAAATCGTTTATTTAAAATTTTTACATTTTTAATAAAAATTTTAAACTTTAAAAATTATTTTTAGTTAACGTTGACAGAAAATGAAAATATGAATAAAGTTACATTTGAAAAGATAACTGTGTATTAAACTATTAAAGTGATAATTTAAAAGAAAATAAATTCTAAAATATTAAAGTTCCAGGTTGAAAAGAAAATATAAAGGCTAACCCGCAACGTTTGGAAAACGGGATATAAATTTATTAAAGCTGTAGACTAAAAGAAAATATATCTAATTTAATAAAGTTAATGCATGTAAATGAAAACAAGATGCGAATATCAAATATATGAAAATATAAATATTTCTGCTTTAATGAAAAATATTTAACTATAATAGCCGATGATTCGAAAAAGAAAATGAGATGGGAATATTAAATGTGTAAATTATAAATTTTTCAGCTTGCAAAAAAAGAATATAATAGTTTACGTTTACAAAAAGCAAATGAGATGTGAGTTTTAAATGTGAAGATATAATTGCTACAGGTTGAATGGAATCGGGGTACAATGTTTGGCATCATAGAAACGATAGCATGTACACATTATAAGAGAATCATTCATGATTGCATGTAATATATAAAGTTGGGGTACTTTTAGACAATGTTAGTTTGAATAATATTGCATATGTTAGGTAAGGTTAAGTTAAGTGAGGTGATATGTTTTTATGTATTTGTCGTGGTAACATTAATTTATAGGTTAAGATCATTATGTAATCCGTAGAAAAGGTTTGTTAGGTTATTATGTTATGCTAAGTTAGAAAAGCGAGAGTGTTAGATAGATAGGTAGAAAGAGATTGATAGAAGTTGTATTAAAACAACGTGTGAGTTTGTATTATAAAAAATGCTGGTACGTATATAACTTGAATCAACTAAGCAACTGATCATAGTGAGGTTATAGAGGTGAAGTGGGTGGTTTGTGTTACTCGTTTACTGCTTTAGGTCGATAAAACATTTTTATAAACTTTTCCATTTACTATGATATTTTTCTATATAAAAATTATTTTTATATGTTTATATAACATGTGAGTTTATAATACAAAAATGGTCTAAATATTACTTTAGTAAATTAATCAATAGATCTGAAAGAGAGGAAGTGGTGGGAATTTGTTTTATTGATTTATTAACATTGATTTTTAGTCTATTCTACTAGTTTAGGTTAATTATATTCGTGCTATCCTAATTAGTCTTAGGTATTTTTGGTTAGTTCCTAACAATTAGTTTAGGTTTTAAGGTTTTTTTCTTAACCTATTAGTTAAGGTTTATATGTTTAGTCCTAACCTATTAGTTTGGTTTTATTTTAGTTCTAACCTATTAGTTTATGTCATTATGTTTAGTCTTTAATTTGTTAGTTTAGGTTACTATGTAGTCTAATCTAAAATTAAGGTTTTGTTAGTCTAACCTGATAAGTTTATGGTTATTATTTTAGGTTCCCATACTATTAGTTTGGCATTATTATATTCTAGTCTTAACTGCTAGGTTTATTGTTATTATGTTCGTCCTAACTATTTAGTTTAGGTTATTATGTTAGTCCTAGCATATTAGCTTAATTTACAATGTTAGTCCTATCTTATTAGTTTAGCTTATTATCTTAGTCCTAACCTAATAGTGTAGGTTATATTTTAGTGGTTAACCTATTAGTTAGGTTTTTAGGTTAGTTTAACCTCATTAGTTTAAAGGTTATTTTTTTGTTAGTCTAACATTAGTTTAGGTTATACATTTTGTCTGACCTATTAGTTTAATGGGAGTTATGTTAGCCTAACTATACGTTTAGGTTATTATGTAGTCCTAACATTAGGTTTGGTTATTATGTTAGTCCTAACCTATTTAGACTTTTATGTTTAGGTTATTTAGGTTATTTAATGTTAGTCCTTATCATATTGCTTTCATTTACAATGTTAGTCCCTATCCTAATTAGTTTAAGCTTAATTATCTTAGTCTGACCTACTTAGTGTACGGTTATTAATTGTACGGGGTAACCTATTAGTTTAGGTTTTTAGGTTTAGTCTTAATCTATTGGTTTAGGTTATATGCTAGTTCTAACCTATTGGTTTAGGTTATTATGTTATTCCTATCTTATTACTTCAGGTTATTATGTTAGTCCTAATATGTTAGTTTTAGTTACTGTTCTAACCTTTTAGTTTAGATTATTTAGATAGTCCTAACCTATAAGTTTAACGTTATTATGTTAGTCTAACCTATTAGTTCAGGCTTTGTTATTGTAGTCCTAACCTTTTTAGTCTTAGGTTTATACTTTTTTAGTCCCTAACCTTTTAGTTTAGGTTATTAGGTTAGTTATAACCTATTAGTTTATGGTATTATGTTAGTCCTTACCTATTAATTTATGTTATTATGTTAGTCCTAACATTTATTTTAGGTTAATAGTTACTCCCAACCTATTAGTTATCTCGGTATTTCCGTAACTATTAGTTTTGGTTATTATGTTTGTCCTAACCTATTAGTTTAGGTTATTATGTTAGGTTTAAAATATTAGTTTAGGTTATTATGTTAGTCCTAATCTATTAATTTAGGTTATTTTGTTATTTCTAACCTATTAGTTTAGGTTATTAAGTTAGTCCATAACCTATATTTTGCGTTATATATTAGTCCCTGAACCTATAGGTTTATTTTATTATGTTAGTCCTAACCTATTAGTTTAGGTTATAATGTTAGTCCTAGCATATTAGCTTAATTTACTATGTTAGTCCTATCCTATTAGTTTAGCTTATTATGTTAGTCCTAACCTATGAAGGAGGTTATTATTTTAGTCATAACCTTTTAGTTTAGGTTGTTTTGTTAGTCTTAACCTATTAGTTAAGGTTATTTTGTAAGTTCTGACATTTTAGTTTAGGTTATAATATTTGTTCTTACCTATTAGTTTAGGGAATTATGTTAGTTATAACCTATAAGTTTAGGTTATCATGTTAGTCCTAACATATTAGTTTTTGTTATTATGTTAGTCCTAACCTATTAGTTTAAGTTTTTATACTAGTCCTAACCTATTAGTTTAGGTTATTATGTTAGTCCTAACCTATTAGTTCAGGTCATTATGTTCGTCCTAACATATTAGTTTAGTTTATTATGTTTGTTCTAACATATTAGTTTAGGTTATTAAGATAGTCCTCACCTATTGGCTTAGGTTATTATGTTAGTCGTAACCTATAAGTTTAGGTTATTATGTAAGTCCAAAACATTTAGTTTAGTTTACTATGTTAGTCCTAACCTTTTAGTTTAGGTTATTATGTTAGTTCTTACCTATTAGTTTAGGATATTTTGTTAGTCCTGACTTATTATTTATGTTATTATGTTAGTCCTAACATTTAATTTTAGGTTATAATGTTACTTTTTAACCTATTAGTGTAGTCTATTTATGTTTAGTCCCTAACAATTAAGTTTCGGTTATTATGCTTTGTCCTACTATATTAAGGTTATTATGTTAGTCCTAAACTATTAGTTTAGGTTAATATGTTAGTCCTAACCTATTAGTTTTTGTTATTATGTTAGTTTTAACCTATTAGTTTAAGTTATTATGTTAGTCTTAAAATATTAGTTTAGGTTATTATGTTAGTCCTAATCCTTTAATTTGGAGATTTTCTGAGTCCCTAACCTATTTATGTTTGGTTATTATGCTTAGTATAAAATATTCATTTTGCATTATATGTTAGTTCAACTCTATACGGTTTATTTGTATTGTTTGTCCTAATCTGTTAGTTTAGGTTATTATGTTAGCTCTAACCTATTAGTTATTAGGTTATATGTTAGTTAAAATATATTTTTTGGTAATTATGTTTAGTCCAAACCTATTAGTGTATGTTGCTATTTTAGTCCTTAACTATTAGTTTAGGTTTTTATTAGGTTTGTCTAAACCTTTCTGGTTTAGGTTTTTTTATGTTAGTCTAATATTTGCGTTTGGTTACATGTTTGTTCCTATTATTATTTAGGTTATTATGTTAGT
>JABUQX010070883.1:0-5000 GCA_015478945.1 Trachelipus rathkii
GTTATGCTTCGTTCCGAGATCGTTAGGTGTTTAACCGTTTCGCATTTATCGTGAAACGCTTTAATTGCGCCGCTTCATATATATATATATATATATATATATATATATATATATTTATATATATATATATATATATATATATATATATATATATATATATATATATATATATATATATATATATATATATATATATATATATATACTGTATATATATATATATATATATATATATATATATATATATATATATATATACTATACTTCTTTCTTTATATATATATATATATATACTATATATATATATAACCTTATATATATATGCATGTATGTATGTATGTGTATTTTTATGTATTTATTTACGTATTTTATATGCATGTTTTTATGTATGAATATATTTGTATATTTTTAATTTTTTTTTTTTTTTTTTTTTTTTATTTTTTTTTTTTTTTTTTTATACTATTATGGATAGAATATCAAAAAGAGTCTTTATTTTAGATAGTGGTAGTGAGATCAATTTACTCCCTATGGATGGAGACAATAATATATCGATTATTGGTCAAATTAAAGCAGCCAATGATACCGTAATTGACATATACTCTCGCGAAATTGTTACAATTGATTTTGGTTTAAAGAGAACTTATGATGTAGAATTTTTAACAACTAAATTGCCAATTTGCATATTAGGTATGCCGTTTTTAAAAAAATTTTCGTTTAATATTAATTTTGAAACAGATATGTTAACTGATACTCAGAGCAAGGAATGTATAAATTTGTGTGATAAAACAATTTGTAGAGATAAGGCTTTTATTCATACTCTCTCTCAATTCTCTTCTTCTGTAGCTTCTAATGAACTTTTTAGTGATATACCTATAGTTAATAATCTGGTATTTGAATTTAAACATTTATTTATAAATGCATATTTACCGGAAAATTTTAAGGTTCGGGAAGAGCAACTTAAAGCGTGGGATGACTTGTTCAGAGAATTTGGGGGAGGGGAGGACGCTGAGTCGAAACTTAAGAATAGAAATGGGGGGGGATACTTGTGCTTTACGTGGGGGAGAGGAGACGAGCATTCCAACTGCTATCTTGAAGGAATTAGCGTCACTCTTTCCTTATAAAACTAATATAAGCGGAGTTCCAATAAAACTTAAACCTCGTCGTATTCCTCATAAATTATTCGAACAAACAAAGAGGGAGCTATTAAATTTAGTAAAAGCGAAAGTTTTAAAGAGGGCACCATCGCAATGGAGTTTTCCCATCAGCGTGTTAGAAAAAAATGGGGGAGGGGTACGAATCGTGTGTGATTTTAGGAAACTTAATTCCGTGGCGAAAAATGATGTATTTGCTATGCCGAATATAAATGATATATTTAGTGGGCTTCATGGGACAAAGGTATTAAGTAAACTTGACGTCACGAACGCGTACTATCTACTGCCTTTGGCAGAAGCCGATCAACATTATTTTACTATTAGTACAATGATCGGAAATTTTTCTTTTAGACAATTACCGATGGGATTTAAAAATTCGAGTTCATGTTTCATGAGATTTTTAACTATATTACTTCAAGGCATTCCCGGTGTACACGTGTATTTAGACGATATTTTGATAGGGACCAAAGATTTATCAGACCACGTGGTGGTACTTAAACAAGTATTTGAGAGATTAAATTATTTTAAAATTTGTTTAAATAAAAAAAAATGCGAATTTGGGGTAAAGAGGTTAAGTTATTTGGGTTTTGACTTGACGGAAGAAGGGCTTGCGCCATTATCTGAAAAAGTTAAGGAAATAATTAATGTTCCTCGCCCTTTAACCATAAAAGAAGTGCGTTCGTTTGTTGGCAGAATTTCATTTTACCGCCAAAATATACCGTGTTTTACAAATCTAACGTTGCCTTTGTATAATTATTTAAAGGGAAAAAATAGCTCTAATAAAAAAATCACGTGGTCTCCCGAGGCTGAGAAGTCTTTTGTAGATATAAAACAAGCGATTCGTCACGCCTCACGGCTCAGGTTTCCTGCAGTCGATGCGCCTCTCAAAGTGTACATTTATGCAAATAATAAAGCTTTTAATACGGTAATTATGTCTGACGATGAGAATGGGACTCCTTTTGCTTTTTATAGTGGGTCTTTTAATACCACAGAAAAACGATATTTGCCAGTAAATAAGCTTTTATTGGGGTTAACGAAATTATTCAAGAAATATGGGTCAATTTTAGCGGGAAAGCATGTGCGTATCTGTACTTGCTCTCGTGCGTTTGTATATAAAATAAAGCATGCTAATGATATACAAAATTATAATGCTAGGGAATTGAGGGAACTTGCTATTTTGAGTACTTTTAATATCACGATGGAGTTAATTACCGAAAATCAAAATGCGTTATTAAAATATTTACTTGCGAATAATATTGCCCAAGATGAGGATGAGGTAGGAGAAGATGCAGGTTCAAATAGTGTAGTCTGTGACTCCGCCTACCGATTCACGACGGCCAATGAGCAATCAGCTGGGAATACTATAGGGGCTGACGTAGGTGCTATTAACTTGGTAATGAATGAATGTGCACCGATAGATCTGTCTTTTCGAAAAGAAAACAGCAGTCGCGAGGAAGCGGCCATATTGGAAATTGCCAGAATAAATTTAGTAACCACGTTTGATAAAAATGCAAAGATATTAGTCTCACATTTCAAACGAGATTTGGACTTTGAAGAAATTAGACAGCACCAACAGTCAGATAAATACCTTAGCGATCTGATGGCGAAGAAAGAGAAAACTACTTTGAAGTTAATAAAACAGAAATTCTTTTATGACGGAAAGGAGATAGAATTAATTGTCGATGTATCTTTAAACTATGCGCGCGTTTTTGTGCCTGAAAACAGTGTGCAGAAGGTAATCAGCGAATACCACAATAAAGGACACTTGGGTGTGAATAAAACCCTCCTGAGCATAAAAAATGAATTTGTGTTTCAGCACATGCATAAAAAAATAAAACAGTTTATCCGCACGTGCTCAGCATGTCAAAAAAATAAAACAGTACCAGGTATAAGTCCTGATTACGGTGTTTTTAAAGAAGTAACGAAGAAGTTTCAAGCCGTTCATGTGGATATACTTAAGTTACCTAATGCGAGAGGGTACAAATACCTACTTACGTTAATTGACCGCTACAGTAAGTACTTGTTTGCTGTGCCTCTCAAAGAAATAAATTCGGGAGAAATATTAAATGCATTCATTCACGAGCTATTTCCATTCTGTGGAATTCCTCAGGTAATTATTTCGGATTTAGGTGCGAATTTCACTAGTCGCCTGTTTGAGGAAGTTTGTAGGGCCGTGGGAATGGAGCACCGGACTACGTGTAGCTCAAATCCTAGATGTAATGGCCTCCTGGAGGTAAATCATAGGAATTTGCTGGCTTGTCTGAGATGTATGTTTTGCAAGAGCATGATTTAAAGCACTATGTGGAGACATGACTTCGAAACTGGAAGTTCCTTTAGACTGAGACTCGCGCCGATAACAAAGAACGGTCTCAGCCCCGCCAACTTGATGTTTGGCCAAAATATAGCAATACCTAGTGGATTAGTTGATCCTGCTTCGGAGACGGCCCCAATAGAATATAATGCATATGTTAAAAAGCTAGCCGCCCTTTTGGCGCAGCCGCTGGCTCCACACACCAATTATAAAAATCGACACGTCTTTGTGCCTAAAGGGTTACATGAGGCAAAATTTGTCGTGGTGCGGCAGACACAGTTTAATGTCGGCAAACTAGCTCCCCGCTATGTCGGCCCTTTTAAAGTTATAAAAGTTAATAAACAGAACGTACTTATCGAAAAAAATGGGAAACCTCATTTAGAAAATTTAAGGAACGTTCGCATATATTATAACTTAGTAGATTTAGAAAGAGAAAATAACACTTAAAAAAAAATAAAAATAAAAAATAAAATAAAATAAAATACTAATCCATTTTCTTTCAGATGGTAAAAACACCTGAAGTAATGGTGTTACATAAAAATGATTAAAAAGAATTGCCTCCAGTAGGAGCGCTATTATTTTAGGTGAAAATTATTGTTTTACTCTCTAACTTTAGTAGCCACTGTCTCCTCTATCCTAAACTTTTTTACAAAATTGTCAGAAGGGGGTGTTACAGGCAACTTTTAAGATAACCATTATGTACCGTAATCGTTACATAGTATAAAATTTATAAAGGTTATATGTAATTGCAACCAGTACCGTAGCTTAGGCTCGGCTCTCTGGTGCGCAGATAAAAGAAATCTTGTACAAAAGAATCATTTATTCGAAACAACTGTTTCATTTTTTTTATATTGTCAAGGTCACCGAGGTGCCGCTCTCACCAACGGCGTGCCCTTGGGAGATAGGCCAGTTATGAAATAGATCGGAGAGCGAACAGTTTGACACTCTCTCGATCCAAATATTGATACTGAATTAGAGTCAGATTTGTAGTATTTAATAAAGTAAACATTTAATTTTGATCAATAGTGAAATATCTTAATGTGTGTTCATGTAAAATAGTCATTAGAAATAATTAATAAAGAAATGATTAAAGAAGAGTTTCGCTATTCCAAAACTATTTTATTATTTGCTATATCAAAGTGATCTCTTAAATAGGGCCAATTAAACGTTATAGAGATCAATCTTTGTATATATATATATATATATATATATATATATATATATATATATATATATATATATATATATATATATATATATATATACAACCATATATTAATTTTATATGCTGTAACAATATGTATGTATGTGTATGTGTTTGACAATATGTATATATGTATCTGTATATATATACTTTATAACTATATATATATATATATATATATATATATATATATATATATATATATATATATCTTAATATAAATATTAATATTAATAATTACTATATATATATATATCGTTTTTCTACTTTGATAAAAATGATACTTTATATGTTCGATGTCATCATAGAAGGCGAACTCCTTCCACTTGACCAC
>JABUQX010070884.1:7500-10000 GCA_015478945.1 Trachelipus rathkii
TCATTATTCACTTCCATCCCAGTCCATACAAAATTCAACATGCTAGAACAACACATTCTTAATAAAAACATACAGCTCTCATATCCTCTTCCACTTTTACTAAACTTAATACATCTCTCTTTAGAACATAGTTTTTTCCAATTCCAAAATTCATTCTTCCTACAAAAAAACGGACTCAGCATGGGATCCCCTTTGTCACCTACTCTAAGCAATATATACACCTTTAAAAAATTCACAACAGTCCTTCAATAAATCTTTAACCAATATTCTACCCAACAACGAAGACCTCATAATAAAATTTAATGCTTATTTACCAACCCTATCACAGTTTTACGCCATCCCAAAAATACATAAAGACAATACTCCATTACGTCCAATAATATCTAATATCAATAACATTACATATAAACTTGCCAAATGGTTATCAGATGATGTGATTTCTCTATTCACATCTGTTCCTGTACCTCTTACTCTCAATCTTTTAGAACGATACATAAATGAAAAAAACATCACTCTCTCTTACCCCTTCCCTATTTTAAAAAAACTGATACATTTAACTCTAGAACACAACTTTTTCCATTTTAACTCTAAATATTACAAACAAAACACAGGTTTAATGTGGCCTTTCCCTCTATCGATAACCATGATTTTTTTATGGAACTTTTCAAAGCTATTGGAGACGTAATAGAGGACACGATATGGCTACTTTAGCACTTTGCAACCGGTCCCTTCACTGCAATCCCACGAAATAGCAACCCCCAAAACATCTTAAATAGTATTAACAACCTCATACCCAACATAAAATTTACACTAGAATCTTCTTCTAACAACACCCTCCCTTTTCTAGACACTCTTATCTCATGGCACACAAACACAAATCTACAGTACACAATATACAGAAAACCCACTTCAAACCCCAATTACACACACTGGTTCTCTTCACATACACGTAACACAAAAATAGGTATCCTCTCCTCTCTATTTCTTCGCGCACTTCGTATATGCTCTCCACCCTTTCTAAAAAACGAAATTAACTTCTTGTTTTCCAACTTCAAAAAACTTTCATACCCACATTATATCATCAGCAAAGCACTCAACAAAGCAAAAAGAAAATATTACCACCCAGAAACAAAGAATGACACATCTCAAAAATCTTACCTCCCCCTTCCCCAAACACACCTTATAAACATAAAAAACATTTTACCAAATAACATTACCATCACATCATCTGATACTCTACCATTAAAAAAGATTTTCCTACCACACAGAAACATAGAAAAAAACAACACTCAATGCATTTATACGGTCCCGTGCAACAATTGCGATCTAATTTACGTTGGTGAAACTCACGATTTTGAAAGAAGAACCAAGCAACATCGTTATGACTTAAGAAAGGACAATAGAAATTCGGCTCTTACTACCCACAGAACAACCTCAAACCATAGCATTAACATAGGAAGGATAACACCATTGATATATATATAAAAGATCAACAAAAAAGAAGATTAGTCGAGTCCTACTGCATAAAAAACACAAAGAATTTTAATAAACAGGAAGGCGAAATAACATTAGATCATATCCAAAATTCACTGATGAGTTCGACGCAATACTATAAAAAATTGAACAAAAAAATAACCAACCAAAATTAAAATTTTAGAAAACTAACATCAAAGAATTTCCAGATTTGGTAAAGAAATCATACTTGAAGAAGGTTCCATTTAAAAAAAATAGGAACGAAAGCTCGTATTATAATTATGTTTTTATCTTGTTTTAATATGTGTTAAAAATAAATAAAAATTTTAAAAATAATCTCGTGTTGATAAACTTAAGTGGCTAATTGAATATATAAATATATCTAATAGCGATTACAGCTATATTTACTGCATATTATATGATATATATATTATATATATAAATATATATATATATTATATATATATATTATATATAATATATATATATATATATATATATATATATATATAAATATATTTTATATTTGTATATATATATATATATACTATATAGATATATTAATATATAGATATATAATATATATATATATAATTTTTACAAAATATTTTATAAATTTTAGAAGATATATATAAATATATATATATATATATATATATTATATATATATATAATAATATATATATATAGTTTTATAATATATATATATATATATATATTAAATATATATATATATATATATATATATATATATATATATATATATATATATATATATATATATATATTATTTCATTTATATTGTGTGTATAAAATTATATTATTTTGTTTCTCTGCATATATATATATATATATATATATATATATATATATATATATATATAAAGATGAATAGGAAGATGAAGCATAATTTTGGCAACATTTATTATAATGGACGTTTCGGGTATATAACGTTACCCATCATCAGCACTGCAATTGAAATAAAATAATATAATTTTATAACACAAAATATAAATAAAATGAACTA
>JABUQX010070885.1:25000-32500 GCA_015478945.1 Trachelipus rathkii
ATTATTATTATTATTATTATTATTATTATTATTATTATTATTATTATTATTATTATTATTATTATTATTATTATTATTATTATTATTATTAAATCGCAAGAAATCAACGTTTTAGTGCTCGTTAAATGTTGCACCTTGCTTTTTATTAGATGCCTTTTATTTTCATTTTTTATTATTATTATTATTTTTTTTTTTTGGCTAGTTTTTTCTATTCTTTTAAGTAATACTTTATTTTCAAAAGAAAATTTATGAAGGACTATTCTAGTATAAAAATATGTTAAAGCCTTTAATAATATACCAATATTTTCGCCTGTGAACTTCAGGGATGATCACGGTTAACTAACTATTTATAATGCAGTTTACAGATAATAAATTTAAAAATTTAAAACGAATACAAAATTATTTTACATTAATTGTGAAGTTTAAAAAAAGAATAATAATTTCAATGAAAAATCATAAAAAGCTTACATTATTTTGCAAATACAACTATTATCATGGATACTAGGTGTATCTGCAAAACACTCAAACATTCAAAAATCATTCAAGCATTCATTCATTTCATCAAATTTCAAATTAATGTCTGCCTTAAGTTTTTTAATAAAAATGGATTCTGCTATACGAAAATAGTTGAAATTACCAACTTGAAATAAGATTTTAAAACAACTAGCAATTTCAACTGTATTAAAAGCATTTCAAGATTTACATTCATATTTTCACGTGGGTTTTGTTTCAATATCCGTGAGATTTGGGCTCTTAGAATATTAGTTGTGCATCCCACATAAGAGGAATTACATCCTGCTTCTTTGCAATTAAACTGATACACAACATAACTCCTGTAATCTTCCGGACAATGATCACGGGTACTAAAATATGAGGACACTCGCCTCGGTGTGTAGTAGCTTCTTGCATGAACACTTTTATCTGACTTAACATATTCCTTGACAATTATGCTTAATTTTTGCTCTTCTCTATAGAAAAGTTTGTCAAATTTGATGGGACTTAAGTCACAAAAAAAGTCTATATTATTCATTCATCCACATTATTACCTATTATTATTAATTAATCCAACACCAATCTAATTATTATATATTATTATACTATTATTATTATATATTATTTTTATTATTATTATTATTATTATTATATTATTTAATATTATATATTATTAATCTATTAATTAATTATCATTATATTATTATTATTATGTATTATTTATTATTATTATATTATATATCTATTATTATTATTATTATTCTCTATTATATATTAATATAATATACATCTATTAATCTCACATCATTCATTTATCCATATTTTAATTATTATTATTATTATTATTCACACAAATTATTATTAAAAATATATCAAAATCAAGATACGTAAGTATGAAAAAGAAGCTTAATCTTTTATTATTATTATATTATTATTATTATTATTATTATTATTGGTCTAAAGAATTTCATGACTTAAAGTAAAAAGTTTTATTATTAATTATTATTATTATTATTATTATTATTATTATTATTATTATTATTATTATTATTAAGTTATACGCTATTAATTATTCATATATTAAATCTATTATTATTATTTTTACTTCGTACTTGTTTTTCATAATTTTTCATTATTTATTTTAATTAAATTGTTAATTAAATTATATATACTAATCACTATATTATTCCATTATATATATATTAATTATTATTATTAATATTATTATTATTCTAAAGAATTTCACAGTCAAATTTCCGACTCTCCCTCCTCTTGTTCCTTCATATATTTCAGACCTGGAAAGTCTTAAAATTTGATGACCAGCCGTATTTTAGTGATTTTTGTTGTATAAAACTCGTCCAGAGTTTAAGAAATAACAAAAGAATTAAATTTTTATTAAAATATTTGTTTATTTATATATAAATTAAAATAAAAATGAAAACAAATTCAAAATGAAAATAGAGAACGTTACCAAAAAGTTGTGATGCTTCACAGATTTAAAGAAATTTTTTTTTTTATGTAATTTTTGGTAATCCACACAAAAAGGGATTAGATTTTAATTTAAATTTATTTATTGAAAGAAATAGAAAATTTGAATACTTTTCGAACATTATTAACAATAATATTCGATGCGGAGGCCACACTCTAACATTGAACTTTGTATTTCAATAAATTTTGACTCACACAACCCCCAACCCGTTCTTGGATATACTGCGGAGGCCAACCTCTAACACTGAACTTTGCCAACTTCAAATAAATCCCCAACCCGTTCTTGGATATACTGCGGAGGCCAACCTCTAACACTGAACTTTGAACTTCAATAAATATTGACTCACTCAACCCCCAACCCGCTCTTGAATATATACAAAACATTCACAATAATGTTCAATGCGGAGGCCAGCCTCTAACATTGAACTTTGAATTTCAATAAATTTTAACTCACCCCAACCCTACCCCGTTCTTGGATATACAAAATATTTACAATAATGTTCAACGCAGAGTCCAGCTTCTAACATTGAACTTTGAATTTCAATAAATTTCAACTCACCCCAACCTTTCCCCGTTCTTGGATATACAAAACATTCACAATAATGTTAAATGCGGAGGTCAGCCTCTAACATTGAACTTTGAATTTCAATAATTTTCAACTCACCCAACCACCAACCCGTTCATGGATATGCAAAACATTCACAATAATGTTCAACGCGGAGGCCAGCCTCTAACATTGAACTTTGAATTTCAATAAGTTTCAACCCACCCCAACCCCAACCCGTTCATTGATATACAAAACTTTCACAATAATGTTCAATGCGGAAGCCAGCCTCTAACACTGAACTTTGAATTTCAATAAATTTCAACTCACCCCAACCCCTACCGCGTTCTTGGATATACGAAACCTTTTTTTCTTTTTTCTTTTATCTTTTAGACCATCCCAAATCCAACATAACTCAGACCTCTTAGGAGGGAGCAAGATACATCATTTATAGAGTAAATTTGATGCTAGCCATTTGTGAATTTTTGTTTTAAAATGTAATAATAATGATTTGTTATATATTTGAAAAAAATTTATTTTTAGAACTTGACATAGATATAAACTGTTGAATTTGGATTTCAACTGAAAGATAAGTCTTACATAGCCTATACAGCTTTAAAATTTAAAAATAACTAAAAAAATAAATATTTTCCTCTTTCCATTCACAATTTTTCACATTACATAGTTTATATTCAGCATAAATACAGACTTTGAAATCAATTAAGTTCAGGATTTTTCCATTTAAAACATACTTAAATCATATTATATTTGGAAGACTAAGCAGATGACAGAACAGATGTTGCTTGAATAAAAAGATACCACAAATTTATTTAACTCGAAATTTCTTACTAAGCTTCACAATATGTCAACTAATCTTAAGATTTCTTTGATTTTGGATATGGGGCTTTCACAAAAAAATTTAATAGTTAATTTGAGCAAGTAAAAAAATTTCATAATATAGTAGTATATATATATATATAATAGGTATATATATATTTATAATATATATAATATATAATAGTATAAATATGAATATATATATATAATAATAGATAATGATATATATATATATATATAGTATAAATATTATATATTATACACAATAAAGTTTGATACTGCAAATTAAATATGTACGCGTAATATTAAATAAAGAATTAGTAAAAAATGAGCGGGTTACTTTTCCACTCGACTTTCTTACTGAACACTTGTCAGGGGGCTGTTATTTATTAATTCTTACTGAATAATAATTATTGTAATCCTTGTAATGCTTTCTAACCACAGTACACATGTTGCCAAGAAAAATAAATAAATTAACAAAAAAAAATAAATAAATAATTCACATGTCAATGAAGCTACTTAAAAGTATCAAGTATATTATGGTATTTGGGATAAAGGAATTTTGTTATTAATGTTCTGGATTGTCAGGTGATTAAGTACTTCAATGTTTGCATATATTTGATGGGTTCGAATTCAATATTTGAACTTCAAGGTTTATTTAGAATTCAAAGTTTGAAATTCACCATAAAAGTTACCTGAAGAATCAATCTTCAATCTTACTAATGAAGATTGTGGCTGGCGCATGTTTCACAATAGGCCAAATTTCATAACCCAATAAATCTTGAGGAAATGGTTCAAAGTCATCAAACAGGTTTCACAAAACTGAGCACCGTCCCCGCAATATCTCCTTTTTTGCTCCTAAACGATCTAAAGAAACAAAATTGGTCATTTATCTATGGTAAATATTTAAGTAATTCATGTTTAATCAGTAAAGCTACTATTCTTATACTGGGCCTAATGAAAATTGAAAGTATAAGGATGGGAATGCGATTCGCAAGCATTAACCTCAAGAATTTAAAATAACTATATAAAGGCTCATCTTGCATAGGACTTAAGTTTAAATTGAGTAGGGCTTTGTAAATATTTAGATTGGATAGCCTTTTCAGGTTTAGGCCTGATATCACTCTATAGTATTATACCAATTGATTATTCCTGATAGGCATGTACTACAATCATAGAGATAAGCCCTGGATTAAAACAATACTTTCCAACAAAAACAAAAAAGAATAATAAAAAAAACATAGTCTATTCATCTTCTTATGCATAGGCATAAGCTCCTCCTAATAGTTCTGGATTACCAAGTTTTGAAATTAGTTTCACATACCAAAAAGGAATCAACACTAAATGATGCTGTTTTCTATCAGGCCCTGATTTTTTATACTTGTGTTTTATCTACAATTTGGATATGAGAGGAGTGAAAGGGTTTTTAGTTTAAATTTATTTTAGAATGTAATATTGAAACATACTGGACTGGTTCACTAGGGCTGCAGACGTCCCTCACCTGTAGAGTCATGTAGCAGAAATATTGGAGATAAACAAGGTATTAAACGACTCCCCGATGGTTTACAGAAAGGGCTATGGTCACTGTGAGACCAACCTTTAGCATTTTATGGAATACATTACTGATGCATGACAGAGGCAACCCACTTGTGAATATTGGATATGTTAGACTTTTAGAACATGCTTTTGACAAGGTCTCCCCACAATCACAGGCTAATGAAGAGTTACTTGCAATTGGTTAGGTGGAGTGGTACACTGGCTTTGACTTAAGATTTGGTGAAGAAATAGAATACAGTGGTGTATCACACTAACATGGCCAGTAAGTCAATGTGGAAATACGTGAAGTGGCCTAACATAGCTATTCTATAGTTTACTTATAACTTCCTTGCTCTGTAAACAACATTGCGACTTATTATTTCCCCCAAGCAACTTATTAGCTTTATTTCTTGCTCCAACACTGATAGCGTAACTTCAATTAACTGCTTATAACTCAAAGCCTAAATCTTTCTTTGGTCCAGCAGCAGACTCAAGCCAATCCCCATCTCATAAATCATAAGCTTATACACTTTTATTTGAGTGTAACCTAGTAAGAACCTTACAACTTTTTACTACTGAGAATTCATGCCAACTTTATCTGCCCACCCTAAGAAGTTTTTCAAGATCATTTTGAATGACTTCCTATCTGCACTATTTCTAACTGTGGTGGCCACTTGTATTGCAACACTAAATTTTAGAGCCTGCCGATTAATACCCTGGTCCTAAATCATTTATATATATAGAAATAATGGCCCCGGCACTGGAGACCAGTGTGGACAGCACGCTCCACATTTCCCATGATGAAATTTATTTCCTTAAGTTGTTACCCCCGTTCTTTCTATCCAACCACTCTTTAAATCGAACCATGTAACCACTCAACCTTATGCCACCAGTTGCAATGAACTGAATAACCATTCGGCTAAAACAACCCATCCCAAAATTTTAACAACAATTAATGAAACTTCCATCCTTCCATCTCCACACACCTGGAGAGTGGGGACACAATTTTATCAGAAAACCCGTAACCCAGACCCCCCTTGACCAATCTCGCCAATCCCCTCAACAAAGACTAAAACACTCGCCCCTTCTGTACCACCACTCATTTATTATAATAATTTTACAATATAATACCCCCCACCGCCCTCCCCAATTAGGTCCAGGGATTACACATATCATACCCCTCCTAACCAACACATAGACCCTTCAAAACCACCCAAATAACAATTTATTAAAACCCCCTCCCCCAAGCTCCTTCCCTAGCAGAGGAAGCGCCTGTCCAGGGGAAGCAAATGGAACTCGCCCTGCAGCAAGATCACGGTCACCACCCAAAACTCATAAGCAGATAATAATATAGATTCAAGTAGCTAGACAATGTCAACCTCCCTTTGCATAACCCATCACAATCTCCCAAGATAAACAAATAAGTAACGGAGGGGGCAAGCCGGCTTCCTGGAAAGCCAGTGTGGCCTCCCAAGTAAAGGGGCCCAGGGGCAAGAAAGTGTGTAATAATATTACTATATATATAATTATATATATATAATCTAATATATATATATATAATAAGAATATATATATATAATAATAATATAATTATATATATATATAAGCCTATCATATCCCGTGTTACGAGAATAAATTCATGGTATAAAAAAACTAATATTGAAATTGGATACTGTATAATAATAATACCAATAAGTAATAATAATAATCAATAATGAATATAATAAATAAAAATAATAAAAATATAATAAATAATAATAATGATAATCAATAATATATAAAATAAAAAAAAATATAATAAATAATAATAATTTGAGCTTATATAAATATATAATATATTAATATAATATTTAATTAATAGCTTATATATATAATAATAAGATAGAATATATATATAATAATAATATATAATAATATATATATATATATAATAATATATATTATATATATAATATAATATCAATATAATTAAAATATATCAATAGGCCTATATATATATTATATATATTAATATATTATTTATTAATATATATATTATTATATAGATATATAATAATTATATAGGCCTATATATATTTATATTATTAATATATTATAGTGATTATATATAATATATATAAATATCTATATATTGATACTATAATTGATTTTGCAACTAAATAAATATATGATAATATATATATATAATTATATAAATATATATATGATATTGGTCCCAGCAGCGCAGAAAGCATCATGCCACACATGTAACTAAAAAACTATAAAGGTACACCGAAAATAAATATCAAGTTTATTTCAAGTCGAGACATTACCCCGGAATTAAACAAAAGAATAAAAAATACTATTGATTCCAAGTTTATATTTCTTAACAAATGTTAAAAAATAAACTTCCTGGAAAATATAATTACGGCTTACTGCCGAGTATGCAACCGGGAAAGTTGCCAAATATTGAATTTTATTGTTTTCTTAAAACGGACGAATACCCATGAGTAAACAAGAACGATAGATAGAGTCGGGTTCTTAGCCTACCGGGGGGACAAAGGGGGGACTTCCGTCCCCCCCTGCCCTCCGTCGCGCTCGAAACCCTCTAAAAGGATTAAAAA
>JABUQX010070885.1:37500-40882 GCA_015478945.1 Trachelipus rathkii
GACTCCAACAATCCGGTAGCAGATAAATATGTTCGGAAGCAAGAGTGGAGGCAATGCGCCTACCTAATTATCGCCGATGATTTTGGTTTTGTGTGGCGAATCTGAGAGATTTGAGAGGATGGTAAGAGAGATTTGGCAGGTGTATAAAAGAAGGTTTTGAAAGTAAGCGTAGATAAGTAAGGTTTATGGTTTAAGTGAGGACAGTCCTCGAGTGAAGTCATGTTAGAGATGGTGAACGCTGAACAAGTGTCTGGGTTAAATATTTTAGTATATAAAAGTGGTTTTCCGTTGTCAAGGATGAATGCAGTAGGTGTAGTAATAAAGTTGTGGAATGGCAGGAAGGTGGCTAGGCAATTAATAGTTTGGTGGAAATGCAGAAGGGACTGAAGTCCTGAAGTGCGCTAGGGTCTTACATGAGGGTATTTTTAGACATTAATGATAATGTTGGAAATTTAATATACACAAACATAAATTACTTATAATGATACCGTAATTAATGTCATAGTGAAAAGCTAAAAGTAACGTAACGGAGTAACGGCGCATCGTTACTTTTCCTTTCAAAAGAAAAGAAAAACGATAACGCAACTACTTTTTCGAGTAAGGAGTAACGGATAACGAATACTTTTTTTGAGTAAGAACTGCCCACCTCTGGTTAAGGATTATAGATTCTATGGTATAGTACTAGGTGATATATATATTATATATATAATATATAATTTATATAAATATATTAATATATAATATATACTCCTATTATATATTATACTATTATATAATTATATATTATATATATTAATATATATATTATATATAATATATAGTATAGTATAATAAAAAATTCCTAAATATATTTTTGAAGAAAGTAAAAAATTTCTCTTCTGTTTTAAAATAAGTTGTTGTTTTCTGAAGTGCTAATATAAATATTTTATCAAACTTATCAAAGCGTAATTAAATTGATGTAAAATACTACAACATAAAACAAAAAACTTAAAATATTGATCAAAATTTAAAAAAAAAATTTAAATCCCAACCAAAAAAAAAAAAGGACTTTTTTATTAAACCGTTTTTTAATGTTTTTTTTTTTTAATATTTTTTACCGTGCATACACAATATGCATAACTAAGAGATCGAGAAATCATAATCGTAGAGAGAATAGACTAATAATAAATAAAATATTATATAATAAATAAAATATAGATAATAATAATAAAAAAAAATAAAAAGATACTCAAACTTTCTAAGAATAGCCTTTACTGTTATTAAAGGGCTAAATGATACTAGTAATGTGTTTAAGATATCCAATAACCGTGTGGGTGTGTGTGTTGTGTGTGTTCGTGTGTGGTGTGTGTGTGTGTGTTGTGGTGTGTGTTGTGGTGTGTGGTGTGTGTGTGTGTAGCTAATGACGAATAAGCCTGACTCACATACTCAATTGGGGGTGGGGTGGGGAGAAAGGATTTAGGCTTTCTGACCTCTATAGGTTTTAATGTTTTATTATTATTATTATTCATATTATATTATATTATTTATATTAAATTTATTATTATATCTATTATTATATTATTAAATGTATATTAATTATATTATTATTAATTAATTATTTATTATTATTATATTAATTATTATTATTATGGATTATATTATATTATTTTATTGTTTTATATATTAAATATTTAGATATTATATTAAATTTGATTTATTATATATATTATATTTATTAATTATTTTTATATTATTATATTAATTATTATTATTATTATATTATTATTTATGTTTGTTTTACATTATTATTATTATTAATTATTATATGTAATTTATTATATATTAATTATATTTATTATATATTATTAATATTATTTATATTTATTATTATTAATTATTATATTATATGATTATTTTATTTTTATTATTATTATTATTATTATCTATTATATATTATTATCATTATTATTTAATTATATTATATATTTATTATTGATTATTATTATATTATTATTAGTTACATTATTTTATTATTATATATTATTATGATTATTTTATAATAATATATATATAATAATATTATATATATATATTATAATATATATTATATATATAATAATATATATATATATATAGTATAATACTATATATATATATATATAAATATATATAGTATATATATATATAATATATTATATAATTAAAATTATATAATATATATATATATTTATTATATGATATAATAATATACATATATATATATTAATATAATATATAAATAATATATATATATATATATATATTAATATATCATATATCATAGTAATATTATATTTAGTTGATGGACGATAATGCGTCCATCTCGTCATCGTCTATCGGCAAAAATGCGCATATTTTTTAAATCGGTCATCGTCAATCGTCATCTGGCGGGCAGAATGTCGCCGATATTTTGCCCGTATTATTGAACAAATTTAAGAAATTTTTAATAATATGGTAAAACGTCAATAATAATAATAATATATATATAATAATAAATAATAATAATAATAATAATAAATATAATATAAGTAATAGTAATAATATAATCATAATAAATAATCAATAATATAAAATAATAATAATAATTAATAATAATTTTAATATATAATATATAATATATATATATAATATAAAATATATATATATATATAAATTATATATTATATAATATTATATAATATATATATATATATATATATTATATATTATATATATATATATAATATAGTTATATAAATATATATAATATATTATATAAATAAATATATACTATAATACCCATTTTGCTTATGTTATGCCCATGACAATTTAGTGCCTAATGGTTCGCCTTTCCTGCTTAGCGTTTCCATATCTCCACACTCATCCTCGAGACAACATATCATATACCATACTATTAGTCCACACGCGCCCTTGTTCTAGACATCTTCAAGTACATCCCTAATCCCCCTTTATATCCAATCGTGTAGTGGAAGAAATTAATTGCAACATCGTATGTCCGCGTTTCCTAGAAGGCGACTAAGGGACGGTGTAAGTTCAGGTTTGCTGCCTTACCTACCGGACTTCTTTTGCCAGGAATTGGCTAAATCTGCATGCCTCCGGAGAAGGTCGTGAAACGCAAGTAACCCCTTCAGCCATGCGGCCGAAATGGTTGAATCGTATCTGTATAAGTGAAATGTCAGAAGGATATAAATGTTGAGGAGATGAAGTGAGAGAGGGCTGGGAGTGTAATTTAGAAAATGGGCAGAATTTTTGATTTGCTTCGCTAGTGACTGCTGAAAGCAAGATGAAAGGACGGTGAAAATTGAGATGGTGTGGTGTGAAGATGTGTATGTTGGGCATGTCTCTGTGGAAGGAATGAGAAGGT
>JABUQX010070887.1:0-15000 GCA_015478945.1 Trachelipus rathkii
TTTGTCTTTCTTATTGTATATTTAAATTGAGAAGGATCTTTATGTACTATACTTTTTTATCACTAAAGACTAAAGCTTCATAAGAGGTTGAGTGTGTTCAATTAAGTCCCATTTTAGATATTATCTTCAAACGCCCCCCTACACACCCACACTCACCCACCCCCAGCTTACCCTAACATACCCAGTTGCTTGTATCTGAATAGGGTGTTCGATTCGTTCCTTATAGTAATGGAGTATGTTCACAACAATCTAGTAGGTGGTTCATATTTACATAATCAGCTTCTCCTATGATATAGTGGAATGATTATGGACTTTATCATGATTTAATCAAAGCTCTTCACCTCCTGCCTCATTAATCTTTCTCGAGTTATCACTTTTCTGTATCCGATTAGAGGATACTAGTTGAGCTCACTCAATGGAACTGCTCTTTTCGACCCTTCTACAGACGCATTACTATCCTCTTATCCAATTGAAAGGGATTATTGCAGAACCGCGCCTTTCAACACATTTTAGGCTCGTTAATACTTCATTTTTATATACACAGACTGCTCTGACTACCAGACTTAAACAGTTTATATGTATACTCTAATCTTTAAAACGTACTCCAACGGATAAAATAGTCTGGAATCACTTAGATATTATTATATATTTTACTAATAAAAACTTTGAGTTGCACACTGTTCATAACGTCCTTTTAAATTGACTCTGATTATGAAACTTTCAAATCTCTGGCTGTACATTTGTAAGGCCTCAGTCCTTTGCGCGACGGAAGCAGACCAAAAAAAAAATGAACTCCTGCTCCGCACAAAACCCCCGGCTCCACCTCACCTCCTTTAAGGGAGTTTGCATCACATACAAATTTATGTCCATTCTTCGATTCTAATTTGCTCATGTGGTGAAATTGGTTTTAATCATACCAATTCAGATTATAATCATTTTACTTTATATAGATAATATATAATAATTAAACTAAATATATAAATAAAATAATATAAATATAATAATTAAATTAAATAATAAAATATAATAATATATATAAATAATAATAATAAATAATAATAATATAATTAATATATTAATAAATAAAATAAATAATATAATAAATAAATATAATATAATATAATATTATAATTAAATAAAATAATAATAATATTAAATAATTAATTGTTATTATACATCATTGTTTATTTAAAAACGTTGCACATACGAGCCATTTGCCCTAGACTGGGTTTGGGTCAATTGAACGAAGAGAGGAGACGAGATATTATCTTATACTCTCATGATACACACATATATCATTAGGGGATAACACGACACGTGAACTCATTGAAGGATATAAGCAGTATTTGAGAATATATACAACGAGAGGAACTCGATATATAAACGATTTCCAAAAAGCCCCCCCCTTGGGTAAATCGTATTACCTATACTATATAATATTATATATATATATATATATATATAATATATATATATATTATATATACCAGCATCTCACATTTGGCTTAGAAGAAGTTAATATCCTAATATTAATATAATCTACACTCTACTACTGAAACTTGTGAGAAGTGACCCCAAGTTGGTGTAAAGCCCGAGAACCTTACATGCAAAGTATATATTATGGTTTCCATGAGTGTTGCAATATGAATAAATATACATCACCTGTGTGTACGCGACAGAGTTAGAAGTATCCAGTAATTCCAGTGATGAGAGAAAAATAGTCACAACTGGTAGGATCAAAAACCATAGATCAATATTTAATTCACAAAACTGATCATCCCATAACTCACTGGAGAATATCATCAACAGCAAACAACAGTTACAAACCATCCTATTCACGAGTACTACACTTACTTCATAACACTCTCAATTAATCTCCAGCACTGCCACAATTGGAGACTAGCATTGAACTTCACTAAGATTAGTCGACACATCTCGAATCAACAATTCAGATCAAATCACACATATATTAAAACTAAATAAAATGTGTATAGCAAAAAAATAAACAAATAACTTCCCGACACATATATATATATATAACTTATATATTAAATGCAGAAATATAATAATAAAACAACAAACAGATGAATATATACAATCATTATTATAATCTTCACTATTATTATAAACACACTTTACATCTAGAAATATTTTCACCAACTTAACTACAATTTTAAGAAAATAGATAAAATAAAAATAAACTTACCATACGTGTCTTAGTACGACTCATATACATAAAAATATATACAAAAAATATCACGATTCCGATACACTCAAGTCAAATCACACACACACAACATATCTTAGGAATAACGACCTATAAGAGTTGAGTGTTAAGTGTCCTATGAGTATCAAATCAAGTAAAAAAAACAATTGATATATAATTATAATATTATTATAATTCACCTCCATCACATTATCTTCAATTATACTTATATATATAGCCCACTAGTAATTTAATATCACCAATTATCTATGAGATAGCAATAAATTAAACTAATTATTGGCTGGACTTATTATATGCACTATGCATACTGGGCATAGCTTAAGTCAACTACACGACACACAAGGTGGTAAAAGGTAATCCGATAATTTTTTCGTATAACTTTTAACGCTTTCGTTAATTGGTCGAAGAAGCGAGTAACACAAATCAACACACGAGCACACACATACACACACACAGAAGTTACATTTGTGATTAACGTAAACGAGTTAAATTTCAACTACATATGGTAAATCCGTTACCAAGATGAATCTCTATGTTTCGAATAATTTCAAGTGAATGCTCATATCACAAACTCACTCAATTTTCAGAAATCTCACTACACAGACCATTATTTAAATATGTCACTATAGACTGACGATTTTATAGATAATAACCGCAAAAACCCTTTTTTCCTGTTTCCTCCCAACAGATTTTCTTACCAACGCTGCCGCATCTGCAATTGCCTTCTGGTCTCAAAATGCTATATTTATCTGTACCAGAGCGTGTATGTCCTTAAACATGAAAACCGCTTATCTACAAGGCTGTGGGTGATACTCCATGTTCTGATTCTTATATTTTCTCTATATATTATGCCACTCTGCGCAACATCACTCACTTCACTTTCCATAATAAATGAGATAAACAAAAAAATAAAAATAAAAAAAATCGCACACACTAGATTATGGATATAAGAATAGTGAGGGAAAGCGATATAGCGCTGATTTCAGACTTACTGCAGCTCACTGTAACGTGACTCTCTAGTATACCGTATAACTAAAACTATATGAACTTGCTTCTTTTGTGACATATTCGAACAATATAAGAAGGTTTTTACACATCTCTTACCATCAAGAGCAGTAACAAGGCGCCTGCACATATTTCTAAAAAACTAATATATTATCTCATACATATAACATGTTATTCCACAAAAATAGAGAGACATAGCTTCACCTCATATGAGCTATATCTCAACAATTCATAATCTAAACTTTTCAACATGAGAAAATCCAATACACCCACTATATAATAAATCAATAATATGAGAAATCATTCTCGGATAAAATCAACACACACATAAATCAACATAAATCAAATCTAAACCAAATTATTAAAACCTAATGAATTAGAATATAAAATTAAACTTAATAAATGTCTATCGTCCGCAACTATTACCTTTATACTCTAATAACAAATATATAAGCTAATAAATAAACACATAAAATAATATTATATATACCAGTACAACTAAAAAATCCAAACTATTCAAATATTTTCACTCAATCACCTCCACTACGCGTAAAAGTCCATTATAATTGAAAAGCAAAACGATTAAAAAGATCCCTTAGCCCGACAAATAATTAAGGTACATAATATTGTGACGCAAAAATCTACAAAGATTTCAAGTATATACTTAAAATAATGTAAAGCCACAAATCATTCTTCTATATATAGAATAACAATTAGATATAAGTACTTTTAATAAATATAATTAAAAAATCAATATCCAAGAAGACTCCTATATCAAATTCCCAAGCAGAAGAACCATATATACAAAAATATCCAATATTCAATCTCAAAACACCTGTATATTCAAAATAAGCTATTAGCTAGTCTCCACTCATCACTCAAATATTTTAACGTATGACATGGACAAAGCTTAACACTATCTTTAGGTAAAGATCAAAACTACATAAATACCTTATATATAAACAAAACACAAAGCAATTATAATACTAACTTTAAAAATCACAACTTCGTAATTAGACACCAATATATCACTATGCTCTTCTTAACATATTCACATAAAGTACTTATCAGATATATTATAATAGAGTTTAATTCCTAAATTAATAGAATATATTCCTCTATTTGAAACTGACCCTATAAAGATATACACACACATCATTCATTTCATTTCACAAAAATGAATCTTTAATATTGGCGAGATCAAATAAATAAAAACATTAACACACTATATCTTATTACTATTCATAACCTATTTAACCACATATTAACATGCACAGCACGAGTGTTTACACACAGAGTTACACGCGTGAGTTTTCTTACACGAGCAAGTCTCTCATAGATTCCAGTATACACATTATCTCAGACCGAAGAGATGACAGACGTTTTCATAAAATGATTCAAGCCGCGCCCTCTTATACTACCTTTTTATTATGTACCACGAATTAAGAGATGATAGTAGATCGTCATGAATCTTATACTCATTAACCATGAGAGATGACAAAATCACACTTTAGATGAGCCTTATATACCTGTCCGGTCGATACTAAGATAATAGATTAAAGCATTAACTAAGGGTAACGATATAGCCGCTCCTCGTACAAACATGTTTTAATGAGGATCCCCCTCCTACTGTCCGCACCAACTAACTCACCTTCTTTTATCGTACATACTCACCTATAACCATATATATATCACTCACATTTCCCTCACTTATATATAATCATATAGATTAGCTAGTTATAACTAACCTAACAATCCTATACCATTCACACTAAATTTCACTACTGTAATAATATCAGGTGACTAAAGTACAGAAAATATGCAGCATAATATATATATAGTATAAACAATACTAGGAAAAAGGTGAGCATACTCAGTTTACTAAATAATCAGTGAGTGAGAGAAAATAGTTTTAACCTATCTATAAAATATCCTCTGATAAGAGATACCTGCCTATATATAATGCATGAAGCTAGATTCGGTATATATATAACACTCTAAAATAAAGAAACACGTAGATGATGATGATGATATTATATATATATACCGTATGCTTCACACTCACATTGTGCATCAGCACCTACCTTTGATCTACAATAATTAGATCACGTGAGATATATAGATATATTAAGAGAGGAAACCGAGTCAAGTGTTTGCTGCCTGAGGATATGACGTTCTATAACACATGAATATTCGAGCTTATAAATGTACTATAAAGAGGTGGCCTAAATAAGAAGAGAGGTGGTATGTTCAATACTAAATCATGAATTATTATGCACAGTAGAAAGTTTAACAGAAAAAAGAAGATCCAGTATTACGAGTATGGCGATTGAAGTTCTTTGCCATATTATAGGCGTGCGGTAAGCAGTCACCGTGGCACCTAGATATGACATTTCGAGAGAGAGCTTGATGAGGAGGTCACCAACCTCAAAATGGTGATGATGATTGGGAGTTGTGGACGAGGCATTGTTTTGATTCAAATTCCTCAGATGTCCCAATGCGTCCGAGGGTAAGGAATGTTAAACCTATCTATATAATGAAAACCTAGCATATAAAATGTAGGTCGACGTATAAATATATTTGAAACAAATAGACAACGAATTGTTATCCGGACCCGCTCAATTAATGTGAATATTGAAAGGAAGGAGGAATAGGTTGAGGTAAGTTGTAGTACAACAATAGTCAAGCGTCTAATAGTATAAGTTCGATAAACTTCACCAAGATATATACTACTATCATTACCGACGAAGGTGGATTTCATAAATTGAGTGATATTATGCAATAATAAAGTATTTATAATGGAAAATGAGGTATATGTTAATAAGTAATAATACTTATATTTTATAAATTAAATTAAAAATTAGTGAGATATGATAGACAATCACCGTACTTGAGTTAAGGTAATATCCGGACTATGAGAGCCTGAGGAGAATAAGATATTTTAGGTACAAAAAAATTACCGGACTCTGTATAAATTATTATTATTATTATATTATTATTATTTGATTAATTTATATTAATTATTTATATTTATTATTATAATTAAATATATATTTTATTATATTAATTATATATTATATATTTATATTATATTATATAATATATAGTTCACATTAAATAGTCATATAAAATATAACTTATTGTGATTATTATACTTATAAACTAATTTATCTGTATATGATATTTTATGTATTAACTATAATTATTTAAATAATAGTTAATCATTGTTAATACGGTTTATATATTTGCAACTCACTATTATTAAATCCAATGCTATATAAAATTATTAAATTAAACTTAGTAATAATTTTTTGAGTTAGCTCACAAAAGATCAAATAGTGTGTTGCAATAGTGCTACTATTAATTTTTTCAAAAATTTGATTATTTATTATTAATATAACATTTATGCACTTATATATATATATATGTCAATATATATATATATATATATATATATATATATATATTTATATATATTATATATATATTATATATGGTGTACATTGCCGTACATTATTTATCACACTAAAGAAAGACTATGAACAAATTTTCAATTTTCGGTATAATAAGTATAAAAGTTTTGCAGATATATAATTGAACGTCGATATGTTATGAAAAATTAACAAAAAGCAATTTTGATTTCGACGATTATATCCAATAAGTTTGATTACCTCTTAGGAAGAGATCAGGAGCTGACTTTACTGGTTAAATAACTATCAAATCACATATCCATCATTATATTATAACAATAATAAGTAATTTTAAAAATCATAAGAAAGTTTTATTACTTTTATATCACTTACCTTAAAAGACATATAGTAATCTAGAGAGAGAGAGAGAGGAGAGAGAGACAGAATACATTCAAAATTTATGCCGTTTGGACTTCAGACTCGCAGTCTCTTATTGCAAGTTGATATAATCTTATATCTCTATCTCTCTCCTCTATCCATCTTACTCTCTTATCTACTCTCTCTCTCTCTCTATCACTTTCTATCATATTCTATCTACTCTTACTCTCTCTGAGTCATTTACATCTCTCTCAATCAACACGAGACACTTATATTCCTACTTATTTGGAAAGCGTCTTACCAATCACATCACAAACTGTAGACTCATAGATTAATTAATAACCATGAGAAGTGAGCAAACTTCACCCTTCTATTTGTGATACATCAAGATCTTCATGGTATAATTACCGGAATATAATCCATGTGGCGAACTTAAACCTATTTTATGTTATATTATACTTAACCTAACTCTTATGGATCGGTACTTATATCTGGTAGAACTCTGGATCGTTATAGTCACATCACCTAAAGAAAGATCAAGGACCAGGAGCAATATAGACACTAAGTGAGGGGATATGGAGAGAGAACCGAGTCTGAATTATATGCAGGCCGTAAGTTCCTTATGTTGAGATTGTTAAAACAGACCTGTTTCCAGATACTAATGAACTAATTGATATGTGCCTCTAAAAGAGTACATATATCGTTAATTTATCTGAAATATTAAATTTCCAAAGTCTCCTATATATTCATTATTATTGAGCAATACAGAATTATTGGAAAATTGATAAGAGGTTGAAAAAACAGATTAAATAATAGTCAATAGGGTTGCGACTCGGCGGCATTAGTGCACGGAAACTATAATCCTACGGTAAGAAATCTCGACAAACCGACTTCAAGAGCACAGCTCACCCTAAGTTATTGAGCGACTTATCCGAGATAGTTCTCCCACCAGCAAGGTACCACCACATAAGGTTATTCGCTAACCACGATCATAACCGGAGAGAGGTAAATCTCGAAAATAGACGCTACATTTTAAGACATATTCCAGTAAGATTTACACATTCCGCACGAGATTGAGGGGCAACATAACGTCAAAAACTTTCTAAACATTAAAGAGATATTAATAGAACACAAAAATAAGAATAAATAACCGAGGACCTCAAATGAGCCGGTAAAATATCTTTCATCCTGAGTAACTATTATATACCCTTAATATTTAGCGAAACAAAGTCACCAATAAAAAAAAAATTGAAAGAAATAAAAAATAAACTGTATACACTTAAAAAATATATAATTTTACTAAAGATGAAATTATTATTATTTAATTAAAAATATATCACTCACCATTGGAGCTAGTTCTCTCTAATGCTATTGTTCATATAACTGGTAGCCAACATTACATACGAACATATCCTAATGACTATACTTACCTGTGGTTCGGTATCAGATAATGTTGACCAACAAGGGTTGTTGATTTTAACACCTATTTATTTAAAATTTTGAATTTCATCCTTCTAAGCAAATATTAAGAACCACAAAATAATATTATAATTTAAATAAATTTATTGCAATATGGTTCATTACAATCTATTTAATATTAGCAACCATCGGAGGGATAATGTTTGGTTGCGCACCATAACATTAGTATAATTCTTTTAATTTTCACTTCCTTATCTTACTCAATATATAATACATTTTATGTACGTAGTACAATACATTTATATCTGGAAAATTATGGTGGCTAGCACTCGTCACACATACGTATCATATAATTCATATATTCTTATAACTTATAAGTACTTATAATAATAATTTGTAATAAAAGTAATAAGTAAATAAATTGTTGATTATTCATATATATATTTCATATATAATATATATATATGACATTATAAAGATGTTTATATTTTATTTAGTTAATTATATTAATACTTATTTATTACAAAATACTTTAATAAATAATATAATACCGAATGCCTATAAAAGAATACCTATTACGGGTGTATTCTATAGCCAAGATATATAATATAATGAGCCAATAAAGTTTAGTGGTTACATATTTTGCATTCACTGAATTAATTCACAAATTCTATTCGTGGATGAGGCACTAGATTTAATTGCGTGAATCTCTGAATAATGCGTATTCGATATATAAGAGGAAACACAATAATCCGTTCGAGCATCACACTCAATTCCGCATAACAATTTTTTTCAAAATTATCTCAAGTCTCAGCATCTACGGAAAGAGTAAATTCCGTACATGTTAGTCCGCTCTTCTAATGTGGAATAAATAATTATTAGGAATTTTACAGTTATTCCGCGTTAAAATTGCGGATCCATTACTATCGACCTTGGTAAATAGAGAGACCCTTTGAGAGATGAGGTCTGGACACGGGCGTCACACTAATCTATTATTTAATAACCATATATCTATCATTTATCGAATTAGGATATCTCCAAATAGTCAGCATCGTAGGTCACGAATGAACCTTCATTTGAAACACCTAGAACAGATCCTTTTTCCATATTGAGAACAGACACTTACTAACGGAGGCAAATACTATCGAAGGTTATGGCCCTGTTAAATCTAACAATAATGTAGGTATCAATTAAAAGAAATAGATTCATTTAAGAACGTTATTATATATATACTATATACTAATCTTCCACAGTAAAATGAATAATTATATCTATTCTTTTCCTTTACATGATAGTATGCTAGCCTTATTAATCATTCATTTATATGCACTGCTCATATTCTTCTTCTAATATATATATTAATATATATATAATACAGTAATATATATATATATATATATAATTAATATATTATATATATATTATATATATAATAGATATAATATATATATATATAATTATTATTATAATAATATATATATATAATATATATATATATATATATATATATATATATATATATAATATAATAATATATATATATATATATATATTATATTATATAATATAATATAGATATATTAATATAATAATATATATATATAAAAGGTTCTCGCGAGTTTAATGTTACAGTATAGGTACGGGGTTATATATCATAACCGTATCGCGTGATGTTATGAAGGCATGAAAAATCTATATATAAGAATTAATATTAAAGTTCATATAATATTTTAATTCAATTAAAGAAGATGGATAAGTATATATTAGTACGTTAGTGTCTGCGCAACCGCAATACTGAAAACCGCGGCACAAAACATAGCAGAGTGTCGAGAATATGGTGAGTATATGTTAATATATATATATATATTTATATATATATATTTATTTATTGAGCTTTCCATGTAGAAATATGAAATGCACATAAAAAAAGAGGTGGGCTCTTCCTCTCGACATTATAATTATTGTAATAAAAACGGTTGTTTTACACATATTTTCACATCAGCACAATGTACCTACTACTAAACTCAACTAATAACGGTCCATTGCGTAAATACTAATGTATGCGTACAAAGAGCCGAAACTGTGTTACAAATATGTAAAATATATAATTTAGGTTGTTAATACCTAAGATAATAGTCACATTAATCCTAAATAAGTATTTAAAAATATGATGAATACAGCTAAGCAAAGGAATTAAATTATTAAAATATACCTAATGCATACACCTTGGCTGTCAGAGTGAATCTTAAGAGATGACTAATTTTTTACGTACTTCCGACTTATGTAGCCTAAAATACGGCCACTGCGACTATGTCCACTTCAAACCACAAACTATATACTGCAGCACTTTACTACTATGACGCTGCTATTGTTCAAACCTATGAATATGCGAAATAAAGTGAGTGAAACGTATAACTTCAGAGTGTGTTTGTTTACAAGTCAGTCCGAAGCAGAATCAGTCAAATTTCAAAATTTCGACTCTAGAGACTCGAGCGTAAAGACTCACTAGAAGCGCATAAATAAGATATAAAATTTTTGTCTCTCTATCGAATGTATATCTGTAATATGCTTCTGAGAGCACTTGGTAGCGTGGTGTAAGAATATAACAAACAAAAATATCACGAATGCTTACTCATGTAGTCCAGACGATAGCTCTAATCGTCAATGCACTGTATAACGTTATCCCCACATCGAGACCGCCGAGAACATGCGGCGATAAAATACCGTCAAAAAGAGCACTTATATGTACATAGGACACCAGAGTTTATCCGCAATGGTTAAGGCGATAGTCTATATTATTTATTTTCTCACTCACCCCCGCTACTCCACATTTGCATTCGCAATCCGCATGAATTTTTTTTTTGCGGATATCGGATAGTTTCATTTATGAATTATGAAGTCATCTCACATAACAGGAGTGATTGCGCGTGCGAATCTCTCTCGTGAGTACAATTACGTCATAGATGTTCACGATCACGCGTGGTGAGAACTCGGGAGTGTGTGGACTACGAGTTCAAAAATTCCATTTCGCAGAGAGAGAGAAAGCTCCTCCACTGAGCGGAGTGCATGGCCGCACAGTTCGTCTTGGGATCACCGAGACACGTGAAACACACCCGCGACGTGATGTGCTCGGCCCACTTGAGACAAATCTAATACACTCCATATAGGCCATACATTGTGCATGGTTAGACACGAGAGCTACCAAAAAGGCGCTGCATACGGGATTCCACTGATCATTTGATTGGCCTTCTAATGGATGTACCCGCGCACTCTTATTGGAAATATGATAAAATTAATTGAGACCCCGAATTGAATGCAGCTTACCACATCACGATCTATGTAAAACTAGGTGAACTTCAGACATTGGGCCGGAATAACACACACACCCTTCCTCTTGTGAAAACTCACCCATGACTCCGACATGCCGAGACCAACCAGTGCCGCACCATACTCGCAAGACTTCCAACCACCGCGTTTGGCTGGTGAAGAGTTATAATTATATCACTCATAAGTAGTTAGGTATTATACTAGGGCCTTAGTTATACTTAAGAGGGAAAAATTTGAATAGGTCAGTGATTACCTATATATATATTCATTTATCCCGCAGTACCGTACTCATTTATGTATTAACTCACGTCCTTAAGTAGTGATTACTATCATTTATAATAGAACACAAATCAGAAATAAAATATATAATTACTTACACATATAAGATGTGCCACTATCAACATAATGCTAAGCTATACGAGACCGACTACTATACCATATATATCGACAGAACTCTATTTCACGGGAATAAGATGGATAGAAGATCTGGTACATTTCCATATGACCTGCGCCTTATACACTACTAGCGACACTTAAACACAACTATAGGACTACTTCTGTGGGGTAATCTATTCACAAACATATATCGTGTAAGTGGGTTAATGAGCCAGGCAGGTATAGTTGACTTCCCCAGCGCGACGGCGAGAGATAAATCAATTAATTAACGTATCGCTGTTACCTGATTATAAAATCGACTATTAAGGGCGTCAATATACTTTTAGAGAGTGTAGAGAGGAGCAACCGGCGTCTACTGACCAATGTACACTTACACACCCAGACACATCTAGACGCGCTACACCCTAATAAGAGCGCTTATACGCTAAGACCTATATGATTTGGACCGAGATGAGAATGCCTATGAGAGACGAGTATCTAACTCTAGAGCTATACATAACAAATGCATAAAAGTACCACATCACTCATACATTTAGATTTAAAAACTGAGTCCCATGATAATTTCTTCTTATATACCTAGTCCTGTACATGTTGTGAGAAAAGATTCAATAATGGTAATATAATTTGTTATATGATCTAATTAAACATACGTTAATACATATTAACATGATAATCTGAATATTAAATTGAGTACTGTACTTTAGAAATACCCATAGTTATTTTCTTATCAAACCTTATTTCTAAATACACGTTATATAAATACATATGTTATGAGTTAATCATATTGAGATAGCGTTATGGTACATAGCGTGGAATAACAGAAGAATCACCTAGAAATCAAAGAAATGCGAGAGTAAAGTAATCACACCTCATTTTTGTTTATGTGCATTACACAGAAATAGCCATAAAATAAAATTATCATTATACTACCATAATACGTAATACATTCCGCATTATGTTTGTGAGAGCGCGGAGCGATTAATCAGTGCGTACGTCATACCGCTCCATCGCACAAAGAATACGAGCATATACAGTAACATATGTTTCCCATCTCTCTATCGTCTAAACCAGAACTTATACATCTCAGATCCGAGTAACGTCACATTACCTAGAGGCAATTTTTTGCTGATTCACTATTTTTTCAGACTTAATAGCACGATCCTCGAACATCTGAACAAATTATTAAGAATTTGAATAATATTAGAGAGACGAATAAATCACAATACCGCTGCATATATAAAACAATTAACTTACTGAGCACCTGGTATATATGTATATATTAAATTAATATATATAATATTATATATATAATATAAATATATATATATATATATATATATATATAATTAATATATATATATATATATATATATATATATATATAATATATATATATATATATATATAATATATATACGATTTAACGGCACGCGTAGAGGTTGTTGTTTGGCATGGCGGTGGCTAATGGTTTCGGCCTTTCTGTTCTACGTTCTTCATCACAACTCAACTCAGACACATCTTAGAGACACCATGCTTTTTATCCACAATATCAGTAAACAGCAATACTTATTATCCACACCTCTCGTTCTAGACAGAACAGTCTTACAGACATCCTAATCCTTATATCCCTATGTGGTGGGGAAGAAAAATTGCCGACATCGTAATGTCCTGCGTGTCGTAGAAAGGCAACTAAGTGATGGTGGTAGTTGGGTTTCTGCCCACATACACTTATCGTTTTGGCCAAGGGATGCTAATGCAGAAGAAGGTCCTGTTGAATCGCTCGTAAGCGGCGTTCTATCTTTCGGGAAAATGTATGAATCGTATTGGAATTCATGGAATATCAGAGGAATATGAATGTTGAGGAGAAGAGGAGAGAGGTGCATGGATGTATTTAGAAAGGGCAATTTGATTTGCTAGCTGTGACTGAAACAAAGATGGAAGAAACGGTGAAAACTGAGTGGTTTTGTGTGAAATGTGTTTGTGTTGGTGGGGAAAGGAATGAGGGGGATAAAAAGATTTGCAATTCTGATGAGTGACTTTGTGGTAGAGAGCTATGGTAGATTTTGTGTGTGTGAGTGCTAGAATTCTAAAGGTTAAATTTTCTGGGAATAGATCTGAATGATGTTTTGGATGGGGGTGAGTAATGGATTTAGTTCATGTTTGCCACATATCTGCCCACTCACAAGGATTTTTTTTTACATTTTGTCACCACCGACTCTAGGATCAGAGCCCTATTAGGAGGGGTATAAGTTCGCTCAAATGTCACCCTCTAGGCGCAATTAACGCAGAAACAAAAAAGTGAGCACAGAACGCAGGCCTTTAAAGTGAGGTAGATTAAATTGAGAAGGACATACAGAAGATGGAAGAGGAATTCCAGCGAGAACAGTAGGTGCAGGAAAAGAAAGGAGACACAAGCGAACTAGCCTGGAGTTACCAGTATCAACACAAAATACAACACAGATACAGAGCACTCCTTGTGCTACGAGTGCGTCGTAAAGGTGGTGGTTACGTGCAAATGCCTAAGCTCCCTCGAGCACTTGCCTCTGGGGTGCGCTATATGAATAGAAGATAAAGCACAACAGAAACAGTTTACTAAGCCTTTGGCCTTGATTCGACCCTATCCAAAAGCCGGTGAAACCAGAGCTCCCCCCCCCAGATATGAGAGCAGTACTCCATACAAGGCGAAATGAGACTCTGTTGTATATAGTCTGGTAGCAACTGAAGAAGTAGGAAAAAAAGTCTTGTAATCAAACAGAATCCCAGTTTCTTTGAGGCCGCCCTAGCAATCGTTGTGATATGAGGTTTCCCAAAGACATGTTTTTGTTATGTTAAGGCTAA
>JABUQX010070887.1:20000-37500 GCA_015478945.1 Trachelipus rathkii
CTTGTTCTTCACCAGTGGTTGTGTCTGCTACAGGAACTCCTAGCAGTTGTTCATTTTCACCATAAGAAATTAAAACAGCTATTCGTTCTTTTCTGCTCTGTCTTTAGAATGTCTGGTAGAAGTTTTCCGTCCAAATGAACTTTTCAAATAAATTTTTTTTGGAAATTTGAAATTTTCTTTTGAGTATACAACAATTATCTAAGTAAAAAGATGCATCTCGCGCCGACTAAATATAAGCTCCGAAACTTTGATGTTGATTGGGATTAGAAAAAAAAAAATAACTCATCACTTTCCAAAAAATAACATTTTTTATTAAATATAAATATTGATATATCTTTTCTACTTGTCCGAGCAACATCAAATTTTCAGGGCTTGTTATACGCGGTGCAAGATACATCTTTTTACTTAGAATTGTTTTGTATACTCAAAAGAAAATTTTCAAAATTCCCAAAAAAAATTTTGTTGAAAATTTGTTCAAGAACAAATCCAAAAACTACTGGCCATATACAAAGAAATTATCTACGTAAGAAATGTGCATCTCCAAGACTGCATATGCTCTGACAATTTCATCCAGATCGCATAAGCGAAGAAAAAAAAGTTATCGCAATTTTTCATTTTTAAACAACCAAAAATGAAGTGGGGTTTGAATTTTTTGACATTGGCTTGAGTCAACATAATTTTTAAAAAATCAAAAAACTAATTGTCGTGCATTTGGTAGGTAATGGACCCATCAACGTTATTTCAAGTATGAAGTCATTTCGAAATAATGTAAAAGTTGAAAGGAGCAATGTTTCAAAAACATAGGTTTTGAAAAAAATGAAAAATTCCTGAAAGCATGAACTACAAACAAAAGAAAAACACTCGAAAAACGGACGTTTAAGTGTCTAGAAAAAGCTACAGGTTTGGTTTTTTTTTTTCAATCAAAAATTAGCTGAAAATCAAGTATTGCATGTCAATTTGCATGGCATATTTTTCAAGTTTGGATCAGACCGAATCAAATATAACATTGACAGTAATGTAACATTAATAATAGTAATTTGATCATAAATGTAAAAGATATTCATCCGCCTATACTTTAAATTTTCTTAATTTTATCTCTTAACAACAAAATGGATTGATAGACTTCCTTTGTTTTATTGTGCAGCTATGATGACAGCTCATTAAAGCTAGTTTCTGTTAGGCTTTCTTCTCTCGTAGAATGAAAAAGTATGTTTCGAGCCTTTTCAGAGTAGAAAGAAATATTTTTTTGAAGTTTACGTTTAATATATGATATATATATATAAATATATATATACATTATATTATATATATACTATATATATAATATATATATATATATATATATATATATATATAATATATATATCTAATATTATATAGTATTATAATATATATATATAGTTAATATATATTATATATAGATATATTATATATATATATATATTATATATAAATAAGTAAAATATTATATATTATATTTATATATATTATTATAATATATATATAATATAATATAATTAACCGGCGAGTGGTGGAGAGCACCCGGCATTATTTGCACCGTTTGACTACCACGGAGAGTTTTCTGAAAAAATTCGTAAGTTTTCCAAAATCAATAATCGATATGTCACTATACTATACTTATCAAATTAATTTTATCACATCTATGGAATCTTGATTATTAAAAGGCTGAGAGAAAATATCAAAAATAAGATCCGAGTATCAATACACGCTAACACAATAGAGTCTTTGAGGAGAGATATTATAATAGTAGGCAAGACGACAGTCACTTTCGACTAAGCATCTATATATAATATATTAAAAAATTAGCTTTCATACTCATCTTCTGAGACATTTCACTGAAAATTTATGTACTATTAGAGAATAGTATGTAATGGGAGGCATATATAGTATTTGTAGTTTTCATCACTGTACAATATGTTAGATGTTTCACATTATTCCACATTCTTTGAGATATCATTCCTCTTGAGTCAACTTCGGACTTGAATTATATCAAGAAGACCATATGTGGGAGGGCACATATAGATGAGGCAGATTAAGCTTTTATTGTTGTTTAGATAACAGACTGCTGTGCGAATTGAGCTCTGAACCTGCTACCAGAGATCATATAATACGGAACAGCAGCTATAGACCGGATTATTCCGGTCATATGTCAATTAACATATTACACTCTCAGCTGCGATTACTGTACCGATAGGACGTCCGGCTATCCGGCTAATTCAATATCCGGCCCATCCTAATATATATGAGTTAATATATAATATATATTAATATATATTATTATATATATATATATATATATGTACCGTATATATATATAACGTATGTTAAACTTAATAATGTATTTTTTTCTGAAAATATTTTTGAGTTGAAAAATGTATTAATATTATCAATATTATTTATATTATTATTATTATTAATTATTATTATTAATTAATTATTATTATTATCATTATCATTACATTATCATTATTATTATTATTATTATTATATATTATTATTATTATTATTATTATATATATGATTATATTATATTAAACTTATTATTATACATTGATTGAAATGGTTTTAAATAACTTAACTGTCAACATAGAGGTCTGTCAAGAGATAATCAGAAGTTTTTAGATAAAATTAAAGAAAAAAACTTGATAATGATGGTTGTGATTTAATAATTATAATAATAAATAATAATAATAATAAATAATAATAAATAATATAATAATAATATAATAATATAATAATAATATGCAGGACACGGATTTTGTTTTTTTGAATGTCATTCTATTGACTTTAATATTTATACCGTGTATATATATATAATATATAATTATATATATATTAAATATATATTATATATATATATATATTAATAGTATATATATATAATATTATATATATATATATATATATTATATAATTATATATATAATAATATAGGTTATATAATATATGTGATATATATATATACTATACCTATATATATATATATATATATAATATATATATATTATATATATATTATATATATATATATATATCTATAATATATATATATATATATATTATATATATATAATATATATATAATATATATATAATATAGTATATATATATATAAATATATATATATATATATAGATATATAATAAATTATATATATATATACGATATATATATATATATATATATATACGTATATATATATATATATATATATATATAGTATATATATATATAATATATATAATATATTATAATATAATATTATATATAATATATTTATATTATATATATAAAGTATATATATATATATATAATAATATATATATAATATAAATATATTATATATATATATATATATAATATATATATAATATAATATATATATATATATATATATATATATATATATTATATAATATATACTATAATAGATATATATAATTAAGGGCTATATACAGATTTTTGAAAATGGTTCTTTCACAATTTGGCTTCAATAGACCTTTCATTAATGAAGTGAAATAACTTGTAAGGAATTTATTTGAAAAATGTTTCTTTGATAACATTTGCATAAGATGTTCGAAATTGAGGCCCGCTGGAACGTTCTACATTTAGACATTTTACGTATAGAAGTGATCTTTGCGGTGTCTCTTACTTGCATGGGCGCGTTGCTAATAAAAGAGAGAGAGAGAGAGAGAGAGAAAAGAGAGAGAGAGAGAGAGAGAGAGAGAGAGAGAGAAGAGAGAGAGAGAAGAGAGAGAGAGAGAGGAGAGAGAGAGAGAGGGAGAGAGAGAAGATGAGAGAGAGAGAGAGAGAAGAGAGAGAGAGAAGAGAGAGAGAGAGAGAAGAAGAGAGCCGCAGGGAGAGAGAGAGAGAGAGAGAGATGAGAGAGGGAGAGAGAGAGGAGAGGAGAGGAGAGAGAGAGAGAGAGAGAGAGAGAGAGAGGAGATTAGAGAGAAGAGGAGAGAGAGAGAGAGGGAGAATGAGAGGAGAGAGAGAGAGAGAGAGAGAGAGAGAGAGAGGAGAGTAGAGAGAGAGAGAGAAGAGAGAAGAGAGGAGAGAGAGAGAGAGAAGAGAGAGAGAGAGAGAGAGAGAGAGAGAGAGAGAGAGAGAGAGGAAGAAGAGAGAGGAGGAGAGAGAGGAAGAGAGAGAAGAGAGAGAGAGCGTAGAGAGAGAAGAGAGAGAGAGAGAGAAGAGAGAAGAAGAGAAGAGGAAGAAGAGAGGAGAGGAGAGAGGAGAAAGAGAGAGAGAAGAGAGGAGTAGAGAAGGGAGAGATGAGAGGCAGTAATCTGTATCTGTTGTAGAGAGAAGTGAGAGAGAGAGAAGAGAGAGAGAGAGAGAGAGACGGAGAGTAGAGAGAGAAGAAGAGCAGGAACTTGGAGATGAGAGAGAGAGAGAGAGAGGAGAGAGAGGAGAGAGGAAGAGAAGAAGAAAAGGAAGAGAGAGAAAAGTTTAGAGAGGAGAGGAACGAAGGGATAAGAAAGAGAAGGAGGAGAGAGAGAGAGAAGAAGAGAGGAAGAGAGAGAGAGACGAGCAGAGAGAGAGAGAGATAGAGAGAGAGAGAGAGAGAGAGAAGAGAGGAGGAGAGAAAGAGAGAGAGGAAGGAGAGAAGAGAGAGAGAAGAGAAGATAGAGAGAGAGGAGAGAGAAGAGAGAGGAGAGAGAGGAAAGAGGAAGAAGAGAGGAGAGAGAGAACGAAGAACAGCGAGGCGACCGAGCAAAGGAAGAGAGAGAACGAGAGAGAGAGAGGAGAGAGAGAGAGAGACTTCCTGCGAAAATGAGAATGGAATTTTCGTTTTTGATCAGGAAGGAGGAAGAAGAACGTGCCTTCGATTGGAAATGGGAAACGGATAGCGAAGAATCCGATAATAGAAACGAAATTCCTAAATGTATTTGGAAATTTCTTATAAAAGAGAAGGAGGGAGAGAAAGAGAGTAGGAGAAGAACAAAAAGAGAATGAAAATAAGAGAGAGAGAGGAAGGAGTCTAAGTAATGAAGTGGAAATAAGGTTAGAATAGGACTTTGAAGCACATAATAGAATGGAATGCTGAAATAAAAAAAAATGTTGACATACACATGAACGTACGCACACACAGCAAAAACAGATGAAAATAAAAGGTGAGAACTGATTGATGAATGGATAATAAATTAAAGGACGTAGATGTTTGCGTACTTTTAGTAATATGTTTGAGGAAAGACGAAAACGAATGAAGAAATCTGGTAATGATGAGTAAAAGGAGCGTAAGAGAGCTGCAAGAGGGAGAGCGGGCACGCAGTGATGTTGGAGCGTTAGTGTAACAGCGTTCTCAAATGACTCCGAGAATTCTATTGATCAGAACTGCTCCTCTTATTTTTCCCCTCCTTTAGACTCAAAGTTCGTAATAATACGTTTTTCTTTGTTCTCTAATTGGGACAGCAAAACTGCTTTCAGTTTGATCCCTTTAATTAAGGATTACTCATTCAAAGAAAAAAAAAGTTCTAATTTAAAAAAAAAAAAATAAGTAAATAAATAAAATTTTATTTAAAAAAATAAATGGAAAGTTTTGTTGTAATCAACCACTGTCTCCGTTTGAGATTTTCCTTTAAATAATCGGGGTATAAATTGACTCTATTTTGATATATAGAGGCGGTGTTCTTCCTTCGTTCTTCAAATGAAGTTCATTTTTGGATGCCGTAAGGAGGATGAGAGCAAAATTTCGGTCATTTTAAAATAAATCAAAATCTGTTGAGGAAGCTTCGCTTGCTATGTATGCCACGTATTCGCTCGCTTTGTTTCTCTATTATTTCCCTTCCCCTTATGATGGTCATAAGCATTTTTTCGCTTTTTCTCCCCTCATGCATTTTTTAGATAAGCAGTTCTCCCCCTCGCTTGTAGCTCCTGCTTTGACCATCTGTTGAGCTCTACTTTACTCATCGGAAATTTTAAGGCTGACCTCCTTCGTCCTCGTCATTGTTGCCTAAAATCTAGGCCTAGTGTCTTCATAAATAAGAAAAATAGTATTTTTAGATAATATTGAAAGATCATTTTGTGATCATTGAAAGGCTTGTAAAGGCTGAGATGGTTTTAAAACCATTTTAGTATATACTTTCCCTGCTAGTCATGTATTGTTAAAACGCACTCTCTCAACTTTTATAGCATTTTCATTAGTTTTACGGTTAATATGCACCTAATACTACAGGAAAACTTTAACCCCTGACCACCCTTTTTATTTTTCATCACTAACACACTGGTTACTAGAGTGAAAATAATACTCACTCATAATACTTGCATATTTTAAATTTATTTTAGTATTTTCATCTCTTATATCTATACTCATTCATAAAATAGTGTTGTGTATATTTTTATAATTTGGTACTTTAATTCCAAGCTAAGTTTCTATCCAACACTTATCTCAATATAACACATTTGATAATGTGAATAGACTTTTACTAGTAGACTTTATATCGCTATGAATCAATGTGATGCTCAGGATTTCTCATTACATGTAATATTCCGAAGTTTTGAGGATTGGTGCACATATTTAGATATTAAAATCATTTAACATATAATTATATATTGGTAAGTATAGTGAACTACTTATATGCTGTAATATAATGTTCAAAATCTTATGGTGTTTTACTAATTCGAATATAATTTGTGTATAGAATCATTGAAACTGAAGATTCAGTAATCTAAACATGACACATTGAAATTATCTTCACTTATACGAACTAAGATTATTATTTATGAGGTCTTTAATTCTAATACTATATATTGATTATCTTGTATTTTTGGTGTATTTCTATTATCGTAGGTTCATCGGATATGGCTGACTACTATCTATTAAAAGAAATTATCTACCGAATTTTATGTCCATTTTTTAGGGGCTACAAAATTTTAGGCACTTCGAATTCTGCATGCATCATTTTTAACTCTTTAGACAAATAATATATATGAGATTTATAAAATAAGTAATATATATTTATTATGCCTCCTCATTCCTTTTAGTAAAAATAATTAAGAATAACTTTTCGTAATAAATTTAAGTGTTTTATAATTTATGAAGTAAAAACATTTACGTTGTGACTTTTAGGCTGATTATTATAGGCTGTCATTATTTTATTCAAATATACACCCGTATATTTATATGTTTGTTCACGGAAGTTATTCGTTAGGATGGTACTATAATGATAAAACTTATTTTTCAATAATCACATATAGTTTACTATGAGTAATATATTTAATCTCATATATTCATTCCTCATGTAACTCTCATTTTACTTAAATAGTTGACATGAGCATATCACCGTAACTTAATTATTATTTTTTTCAAGTTTGTTTATAAACGCAGTTTTATTTAGTATTTATTTCAAGGGTTGATGGATGTACAAAATATATTTAACGCAATGGATAAGTGTTAAATGAAGGATTCCTTCCTCCTTATTTATCTGATGTTAACTTATCTTTATTACTAATTTATTATAAATTTTATTTAATATTATTGATGATTATTAGTTTTAATGATTTATTTTTTCTTAATATATATATAACTAGCTAGGTAAGCTTTACCTTTTTGGGAGCCTGGTTATAATTAGTAAACTAATTTTTCCTTATTATAAATTATTAATACTAAGACTTTATTCAACAAACTATACTAGGTAATGAATATTATCTAATCTAATTCCCACTCTATAATTTTATATATATACAGTTTTTCTAATGAGTAAACTTATTTTTAATATTATTTATTTTATAATAAGATAAAATAATCTATTTGCTAAATCTAGAGGGCATCTAATTTAATTATCATATTATAATTATTATAATTTAATAAATACATAATATTTATACATTTGTTCTGCTTAGGGTCAAGAGATTTAAAGCATAAAATTATACTAGTGATAAGAAGTAATAAAGACATTAGACTACTATTTATCCTAGATCCTCCTTACCTTAAGTATATTATATTATTATTTTATTTTTATGATTAGCGTATATAATATTTAACTCAATCAAAATTTTCTAAAATGAAAGTGTATATATTAGTATACGAGTGTTAGTTAATATTGAAATGTAGAACTAATATTTAACTTATGTTAATATATATTTAATATAATTATTCTATGATTTTCAAAGATTGCTTTTTATATTTGTAGCTTTTATTATAGAATACAGAAAATAATATATTAGTATTATATTTGTATATAGATAAGTATATAATCATAAATATAAGTATATTGAGGGTTATAATTGTTTATTTTCGAATCATGAAGAACTAAATAATACTATTATTAAAAATTTATTCTGAATCTACTGGTATTATCTTATATCTTATTTTTTATACCTTATATCTTATATCTTATATCGTAATATTTTCATTTAGCGATTTATTAATTTTTATATAAAAAATAATACTTATTTTATAATAAGTTGAATAAATCTTTAGTGAGCGTTTGTTCATAAATATTCAATTTGTGAAAAAATACCCCCAATGAATTAATTATTTCGATAATCCGAAGATAAATTCGCTGATATTTTCTAATTTTATTATATTATATATTTCTCAATCTATAGAACAGATAAGTTTTTTAATTGGTTAAGATTAGACAAATATGTTGCTCAAATATAGATTATAGAACTATAATATATTATAATACTTGATATGATTTCACTAACTTTCAAATTATAATTAATAAATTTGTATTATATATTTTTGCGTTTGATCTATAATTTATAACGCTTTTACTATGGAGACTATTAGACAATTAGTTATTTTCCTTTTATATTTGGTATTTATTTATATCTTTATTTGATTTATTAACTCTTTATAATCGGACGCTAATTATTTTACTATTCATAACAAATAAATTAATTTATAACATCATTAATTGTGAATTAATTGTAATTGTATATTGATCGATCATTATATATGATTAAATTTCTTTGAATTCATTCTTCTGATTTCATTTTCTTGCCCACTTTTTTGGTGCGACAATTTTGTGTCCTCTACTCATTTTGATTAATTTATTAATATTTCATTTCATTTACTTCTTCCTTCATTCTTACCTTCTTCTTCTATTTCTTTCTGATCTTGTATATATTTTATTATTTTAACAATGGTGACAAATCACATAACATTGATGTCTGAGGTTTTATAACAATAAAGATTTAAAATCATAATATGAAGTTTATATTTAAGTTTATAATATTACTTCTTCATACCTCTATGCTACCTATATCACTCCTTTCTAGTGGCCCTATTACTCAATTTATATACTATCTACTTCACATATCTTATACATCTTTACGGTATTGCTTCTATTAACTTATCTTCTTCTTTGCACTTAGTACTCTTTTCTTTCCTATCTTTATTCTTTATCTTACTATATTTCATTCTCTCTTATTATTTTTATATTATTATATAAATTATTTATTATTGTTCTTGGATCGTATCTATAATGTTTAACCTCATATCTCATAATTCATTAAAATCTATTATTTTCACATTAGTCTCATGTCTGGTTATTACCACTTTATTATATTGATGTTGAATTCATGATTGTGTCAATTCATATCGGTATTAGGAACATTAATTACATATATATTCATAATATTGTGAAGGATACACGTAGTAAGTATGTCATAATTAATAATAAATTATTTTTCATTAATGTATATAATGTATCTAGTTGTAAGTAAGTTAGGCATACATAATTTCTATATTGAGGATTTAATCATAATCATTGTGCATTTTCATCTGCCGAGATAATTATTAAATAATATAATCTATATATGCTCACAACTTTCTAATGATAACCCTCTATTATATGATTTCAGTGTATATAATGTCATTCTATACTATTATATTTTTATATATTTATCTGTGCGCTCATTTCCTTTAGATGCTTCAACTATGAATCAAAATGCGTGTCAGTTCACTCTTAGACTTGTATGAATGTGTAGAAGATGAGATATGGGTTAAGTGTCTAGTTCGTGTGTCTCTCATCTTGCAATAATTATATAATTTATCTATTGTATATCCGCTATTCGTATCTTATTCTCTTTCACTATTTATGTGAGAATGATGATTTTTTTAGATATATTTAATGTTTATCCTCCATAATTGTTTTCATACAATTGTATATGTACTTAAGCTCTCTCGTATTATGGTACGGTAAAAGGCTTTTGAAATCAATTTGCATATTTTTGTTGATTTCTCAAATCATAAAATCTAGGTTAGATAAAAAGGCTATACGTAAAAAAATAAAGAGATTTTCATTGCCAGAATAATATAAAATTCTCTAAGACTTATAATAACACAAATTAAAAAAATTAAGAGAAAACTATAAAGTTTTAATTAATAATTTAATGAAATGTTCCTTATATTGACATATTTAAATAGAAAGCATTATTGACTATAATATGTTCTAAATTGCTAAAGGTGAAAAGCAAAAGTTAAAATAGCAACAAGGTTTGTCTAACATGGCCACGGGTGCCAGGCAATCACTATACAATTAGACCAAGACAGACTAAACAGGATTAACACGCACGCAAAAAAGTTGATTGTCCAAATAAAGCAAATATATAAACATAAAAGTTAAACAAACATTACTTTAAATCCATGTATAACAACTGCTTCAAAAACTGTCCGAATAATATGTATTTAATAAATAATCAGTTAAAAGTAAAAATGGTTTATTTAAGCAGTAAAACAGAGGTTTAAATCAGTAAGAAATTTAAGGTCAGTAAAGCAGAAGTTAACAGTAAAAGCAAGATTAAAGGTGCATAATAGCAGTAACAAGGCATACTAATCCTATTGATTAATACTCTATTGGATTTACTGATTTACTTGCTTAGACGTTTTCTAAGTGATATTTTTTAATAAAAAAATTTCGTACAATTGTTAGTAAAAAATGAATTGGATCGGGTGGTGTTTCCAGTAAATTCTTTGAATATTTTTACATGTTATGTCATATTTTTCTTTCTCGTCGGTTAATATTCTGTCTCGTTACCGGTCACTCTGGCTGTTCGTTTATCGTGTAATATTGTCGCCTTCGTTTTACTCGGTGGTCGTTGAAATATTGGCGGCCTGGCTTGCGCACCTTGTCGGTTTTTCGCTGGTGCTTTGGTTTACTGCAGTATGCGTACTCTGTTACGTACGGGTCACTTTGGTTCAACTGGGGGGTGGTTCTTGAAGTATATTTTTCTGGTCATGCTTGATAGTTAGAAAAATACTACTCATAGTGAAACTTCTACAATCTTCTTATAATATACACCAACTGATTCCTCATACCTTATAACCTAGGTTAGACACCGGTGGATATTGAGGCGTATGTAGGGGGTCAGGGGGAGGGCTAGAAAAGGTTTGACAAACAGTGGGCTACTCAGTTGGCAGAGTGGCACTCACTTGGGCATACTCATGTGCACCATTGGCACTCATGGCAACTCACTTGGCACTCATTGCACTCATTGGCACTCAGCACTCACCTGGCCCTCACCAGGCACTCATAGAATACTCATAGAACACATAATAGAACACTAATCAACATCAACTAGATACTCCTACGGTGACTTGGAGACCACAAACGCTGTACCATCAGATATAGGCACATCAAAGATGAACGTAAAGATGAGTCATCAAGATCAGTCAGCAATAATGCCGAGTCTAAAATTGGAGCCATGGAGGACCAAAGGGTTGGTAGTGTGTTTTCTGCGGGTGTAAAGTGTAAATGTAAGTGTCTATGTGTAAATGTAGTTTGCATTAGTGAATGGGTTATAAGTGTCATGAGTGGTAATGTGTGGTATTAAGTTGTAAGTACATCTGTGTTGTGAGTGTAAGGTAAATCTGTCTGTGTGTAAGTAAACTGTGCTGAGTGTAAGAAATCCTGTGTGGGTGTGTCGTCGTGGTGGTGGTGTGTTCAATTGGAATAGATCCATACATACTTCAAGTTAGGAACGAAATATGTGACGGGTGGCACGAGTGGGTAAAAATTTAGCGTGGGCGAAAAATGACCCATGGTATATTGGCAATGTCAAGGCCTAAATATCATGGTCAAACAGTTAAGGACATCAAAAAAGGCTAAGCCACTAAAGGAAGATCAAAAAAAATTACCGTGGTCAAAAATGACCCATGATAGACGAAAAATTTAACCGTGGGGCAAATGAACCCATCGTTATCTTGTCAAGCTTGGAGCACAAAGGGGATAGGAACAACAAAGTGTTAAGAGCACAAAAATAGGCTAAGCCCTAAATGTAAGATCAAAATTACCGTGGCAAAAAAATTGACCCATGGTGAAAAAATTAGGGGCGTAAAATAGAGGGCAATACGTACACGGTTGCTTACCAAACCGTTTGGGCGCAACCCTTCTCGAAGGGTTGCAAAAATTACGGTTGCCAAAAATTAGGGTGCCAAAAATTTAGGGTTTCCAAAATTGCAGCTGAGTAAAAAATTACGGTGCCAAAAAAAGTCAAGGTCCCAAAAATTACCGTGGCCAAAAAATGACCCATGGAAACCAAAGGTTGGTCGAAAAAAGGTCAAGGCGCAAAAAGGTCAAGCCACAAAAAGGTCAAGGGCAGGTAATAATTTGAGCTCAAAAATGAATCCTTCAATAATATTGAAGGTCAAAAAGTAGTGCTTTTGAATTGCCAAAAAGATCCAAGGTAAGGTAAAATCAGCGTTGGTCATTTTTGACCAACACGGTCAAAATGCCTGTCCTAATACTGATCTCTATCTAGTTTGATTAGAAATTTAAGCAAATGTTACCACGCTTAAGTATATTGCAAGGAAATACTTGACCTTGCCTCTTATGTTCCAAGTGAGAGTATTTAGCATGCTAGGATTAGTATCTGATGATAAAGAGGAAACAGAGATATCAGCGAAAAGGCAGAAAAATTGATGTTTGTCAAGCACAACCTTCCTATATTTGAATTTCATACTAGTGCAAAAAAGAATATAATTCATTATGAAAACTTTCATTGATTGAGAGGTTTGGTAAATACGTAAGTGTTTCTCACTTGAGCCGGAGCCATGTTCGCCGACCTGGTAACTAAATTTTAGAAATAGATTGTGGCTTAACACCGATATATATATATATTATATATTATAATATATAATATATTAATAATATATATATATATTCATATTATATTATCATATATATATATATAGTATATATATATATATATAAATATATCTCAAGACATCGCGCATCGCGGATGTTAAATCAAACACCCATCCGCATTCCGCTTCCGCGGATTCGAAAACAATGACTTGCTCATCACTATCATATATATTATATATATATATATATATATAATATAGTAATATAATAATATATGATATATATATATTATATATATATATATTTACTATTATGACTATATATGTATATATAATATTTATGAATATATATATATATATATATAATGACATCTTTTATATTTTCATAATGATCTAACAAGATTACATATTATAACAAATATAAATTTCAAAAAGAAATGGAATTAAAAGAAAGATAAAATATTGTAGAATGTTAGAAATGCCAAAAGTATTTGCAAGTACCAAGCAAAGTACCACGTACAAAAGGCTCAAGTACAAGTACAAGTACATCAAGTAACAAGTGGTTTTTTAGAACTGCGAAGTAATAGGTAAAGTAAAAGTTCTTATATACTCCAAATATGTACTTAAGTACAAGTACAGTACAATACTGTGTACTAACCCAAGCTGATGATATATAGTATATATATATCATATTATATATATATATATTATAATATAATATATTTATATATAATATATAGATTATATATATATATATCTATAATATATATATTATTATACGTGGTAGTGGGTTATATATATATATAGTGGGTTTGTGAGAAAAGTTTGAGAACATTGCATTCGATTCTCGATGTCCTACCAACGAAAGTCTAATGGACTTCGTACCCTCCTTGAAATTACCCTTCCTATCACGTCGTGATGCTATGAGTTAAACGATTTAAAGTAAGTTCTATGATTAAGTGATTAAAGTTCCGTAATTTAATCCTTAATTATTTGCACAACAATAAATTAATCATATGACCTCGAGGAGGTCTTATTGTCAACTCTTATAGTCAACTTTTATAGTCAACTTTTATTGTTTATAAAATATCAAGTATAAGGAATTAAAAGCCATACTTAAGGATCGCAATGATACACCAAACATAACATGAAAAGATTAGGTGTTTTGAGGTTACTTCAGAATAGTTTCTTTTTCTTTATTAAATTTTGGAATAAAAATAGTATATCTTTAAAGTACTTACGTATGACTAAAAATGTTAACTTTAACGAAAATTCACTACATAATATACGGTAGGCAACTAACATCACCCTTACAAACTAACCTCTCTTCCCACTTTCTCATGCATATCTCTAACATATCCATGTTAATTTTACATTACCATAGTAATTTTTTAACAAAACTAACAAAAACAATATAACTTTCAGTAGTTTCTTGAATGACACATAGCGAAAAGTTTTTAACATTTTAAAACATATGGACATCTTTATGCGATTTTTTTTTAATTTAATATATCAACTATCATTAACAACATTATTTTCTACAGTATCATATACCCTCTTTTTACTACTAGTTTACGTCAGCCGGCAAGGTGGTGTGCCAAGTTTGAGGTAAGATATCATGGTGATAGAACTCATCAAAAAGTTTACTCAAGGTAGTGGTAGGTGAGTTGCGGAGTGAAGGTGGGTGAAGTGTAATATGGTGCGGTGCAATCTTCATACTCCCTCTGACTCTGACTCCTTCCTTCTCCAAACTCCTTCCTTCTCTGACTTAGCTTCCGACTCCTTTAATTCAATATTTTGCATTTTCTCTTTTTTCTTTTCAGGCTGGCACGCCCTTCCGGGGGCCGGACTCCGACTCCCGGTTCCGACTCATCCTTATTTTCTTCCTCTCTATGATATTCACAAAGTTTCATCCTTCTACGGGCGTTTCTATTTTTAGGGGCGAGCAACCTTAAAATGGGGGAACTACGGGAGGTTTACCTCATAGGAAAAGAGGGTAATACCTGGAATTTGAGGGGATACATGTCTCTAACACTCCTGAATGGGTTGTCTGAGGAATTTTTTGGAACAGAGTGCTATGTATTACTGTTGTAGGGATAGTAATTTATTGGTAGGTGTTTTGGTCGAAAGAAGTGCGTCGAGTGACTAAAGACTGATTGGTGAAGACAAGGTGCGTTTAGAGTGGTAGAGAGAGGATGTGTGGATTCAAATCTTTACAATGAAAACAAATGATTGAAAAATGAGGGAAAAGGAATAATTGTATTTAGGTTTTTAATGGATGTGCAACAGGTCCGTATCGATGGATATTAGGGAACTCTTATGGCAAGTGTTAGGTGATATATGGTTTGGTGTAGGCTTCTGAATGGAATCAAAAGTATGGTATTACGATAGTGAAGCGTCTGTGTGAAGAAATAAATGGTGTCAAAAGTGTATTAATAATAGGGAGGGAGAAGGATGTGTTAGGTCTCCTTGGTATTTAATTTGGCAGGGATGTCTTATGAAAGAATTAGAAGATGGTGGGCACGAAATGGTGTTAGTATGATTGAACAATGGAAGGTGATTGGATTGTGCCCTCTAACCTATTTAATACGGATTATTGGTTTTGGTGATGAATCTGATAGAGAAGTTTGAGAGGATGTGGTCAGAGAGGTTTTGCAGAGTGTGAAAAGGAGGGTTCTGAAAGTAAACGTAAGATAAGAGTAAGGTTGGTTGTGAGTGAGGGACAGTCTCGTGTAAGTTATGTGTCTGCGAGTGTCTGAACAAGTGTCTGAGTTTTAAATTTTAGGATATAATGTTGGATGAAAAGGGATCGGATATTGTGTGTTTGGAAAGTTTTGAATGGCAGGAAGTGACTGGTGCAATAAATCGATGTGGATGTAAAAGGACTAACTTGGAGCGCTAGGGTCTTACTGAGAGTATTGTTGTTATCCTGGGTAAATTTATGAGGCAAGTGAGATACGGTCTGGAATAGAAGTATAGATCTAAAGTTTAATGTGTTCATATGGATCTTAGGGCGTGTTTGTGTGAGGAAAGTTGATAAAATGATTGAATGAACGTATTAGATGGAGTGTGTGTGTGTGTGGAAGTATAGGGTAAATGATAAATAAATGAAAGTACGTTTGAAATTGGTTTTGGTCATGCATGAACAGGATATTTAATGATTATTCGTTGGGTAAACGGAGTTATAGTGGTGAGTGTGTGGGAATCGACCGGCTGGATAGCGAAGAAAAGTGGATGAGGTCATAAGGAATGTGTCTGGGAGGACGAGGAAATGTGAGTTTGGCCAAGATTAAAACAAGAAAGGTGAATAATAGAGTGAATGGCGGGGTTGTTGTGGGGGGTTATGGTTTGTTGGCCCACCTGGAACCAGGGATGACACCACACTGACGATGATACATTAGTGAAGGGTCCTGTCGCATCCCGTGAAGCTCTAAGGGTGGATTTTCCGACTTCGACGAGTTCTCACTAAAGGTATAAAGGGGGACGTAAGGCTGGGCTTTCTTTTTCTACTTTGTCATATTCTTCTACTGCTATTTTCTGTTCGGTGCCATGGTAAGAAACAAAATGTTAGGGGAAATATAGATGAAGAAATGAGGTGATTATATATTATATATAAAAAAAAAAAAAATTGAAATTAAAAATTATATATTATATATAATCATATATATCATATATTATAATTATATAGTATATATATATAATATATATTAATATTATATATATATTCATATACTATTAATTATATATGATATATAATTATATATATAAATATATATAATAAAATATATAATATATATATTATATATACTATATATATATATATATTTATATATATATATATATATATATATAATATATATATATTATACTATATATATATATACTATGATATATAAAATAAAACTTTGCTTCCTACAAAACTGTCCTTGCCAATAACATCTTTGGCAACTTTTGTAAAACTGCAAGTGTAATAACTTCCAGGTCAAATTGGGTTCAGTCGGTACACTGAAGTAAAAATGACAGACTGCAACGATACCCAAATTCAAAGTTCAGTTGAATTTAACAATGACGACAACAAAGTCCTCCTGTCTGTTATTTATGAAATCAACAGATTCAATCTCATGCTATAATATAATTATATAGAGTATATATATATATATAAATATATATAATATATATATATATATTATTTATATATTATATATATATATATATATTATATATATATATATATATACTATAATAAATATATATATATTAAATATATATATTATATTATTATATATATATATATATATATATATATATTATATATACTATATAAATATTTTATAGTATATATAAATATATCTAATATATAATATTATATATGTATAATATAGGTAAGCCTCTAGAAGAAGCACATACATATCTCAAAACTAACAGCAGCTACCAGGAAAGAGA